>JAAGNO010024481.1:5189-16320 GCA_033439905.1 Ceryle rudis
ATAATAATAAAAGAATTCCAGCCTCAGGGTATTTAGTGAAATGGCTGCAAGCTCACTGGAGCGTGTGTCCATTACCGTCCCCCCGCTCCAAACCCCGACGCATCCCCGGCACTTTATTCCGGGAGAGTGACTGACAGACCCCGATCGATGCTGATTTGGGTCTTAAATAAACAGACTGGCCCTAGTTTGAAGGGGAAGAGCGAGGTGTTGGCATCTGGCTGACAGGCAGAGGGCAAACTTTGCCAAACGGGCATTTCTTTGCAATCTATTTTCTCTTCCATCAGCACTGTGTGATGGGAGCCGGGCAAAAGCCAGGCTGTGGCAGTTAGCAAGGTTTCAAGACTGGGGTTATTTTGCATTTTTCTCCTTTAACTTGTGCTTTCTGTAGACAGAAAAATAACTGAGCTGCAGCTCAAATGTTCCTACAGCATGGTCCTGCTGAAAGCCATCAGACATCGTGCTGTTGACTGATCAGACCATCTAGCAGGGAAAGGTGCTTTCTTGTCGACAGCTGCTGTCAAGAGAATTGCCCTTTGATAATTTGCTGAGCTCTCGCAATTCACATCCACGAGAGCTCCAAGAAACCTTGAGACCCTTGGAAATGCAAAATGGAAAACTCCTCTCTGGCTTTTGCAGCAGCATGGTGTAGTTCTTAAAACCATTGGAACTGGCACTCGAGAGATGAGTGAACTCAGGACACTGCAGGTTTGCAAAATACCACTCAGGTCACTTTTTCCCCCCTTTGAGTACCATCCTGCCCAGCCCATCACTTCGATACGTCTCCAGCACCTGTTTCTTGCTTTACCACAGCGTCAGGCATCGCTATTGGAATAACAGCAGATAAAGTTTGTTGCTGCAACAGCCCTGGCAATCTGCCCTGCCCCGAACGCTGCCGTGCACCCGTGTTTGGTGGCTCATTCGCGAGGTGACTTCTTTATCTCTGCATCTCTGACCCCTGCGTGCCAGGCAGACTCCAGCCTGGCCAGAAATGAAGGTGCTCTGGCTCGAAGGTCACAAGTTACTGAGCAGAACTGGGAAAGAAATTCCAGGAGAGCAGATTGGGGTTGTTTTAATTAAAGGAGAGAGGCGGGGGAAAGGGGGTGCAAAGAAACACTTGAGCAATCAAACAGTGTTTTCCCCTCGCGAAGACAAATGGTTTGAGGTAGGATTAAAAAGGCTGAAATTGTCTTTTTAAAGGAATGTAAAAATGTGGATGTTGAGTGATTGACAAATAAAGGGCACTCTCCCTTAATTTAAATACGCTCCTAGTTTGTGCAGAATATGTTAATTTATACATTGCCTGAATAGCCAGTAGCTATTGTCTGTAAAACCACATCAGATCAGGGCAGCAGGGCAGTTAATGTACTGGCTGGATGTTATGGCTGGTCAGTGAAGCGATCCGAGCTTCCTTCCACTGGCTCCCAGACCCTAAATGGAATAGCTGAGCTGTAAAAAACTGCCAGGGGCATAAACTGAAGTTCATTCTGTCAGCCTTCAATAGGACGAGGCTCTCCTTCCCACAAGGACCCAAATGTCCCCTTGGACCCAGCCTGGCTCCTGCACCCCCGTGACCCCGGCGCTGTTCCTCTCCTGCTGGGAGCTGAGCAGCGGATCCTCCAGAGCCCTGCAAGACCCTGTGCCCTCCACAGGGCTGACCTCAGGGTCATGGGGCACCTACAGCACAGCCCAGGAGCTGGGGGTGCACAGGCTGTCTACAGCACCTTCCTCTGTCCTTGTGCTCCCCCCGTGCCTCAGTTTCTCTCTGCAGGCTCTCCCAGCCTCTCCAGGCCAGTTTTCTGGGGCTTTGGTTACATTTACTCTCTCAGGGTCCCTTAGCAGCTCTTAAACTCTCGACAAAGTCCTTCTCCCCTCCTGCCACGCCATGCCCTGCTGTGGGGGTCCTCAGTTTGGCTTCTGCTGCAGTCTTGGTGGTCCAGCTGTATTCTTAACACTGTGACACTTGACAGCCTTTGCCCCAGACAAGACCTGGGTGTGATCCACGCCTGACCTGCCTGTACCTCTGTCCTCATGTGTAGCCATGACTTGGTCTTGTCACTGGAGCAATTTTTAATGCAGAGAGGCTTCTAATTAACAGGATTCTGAAGTTAATTAAGACAATCTTTCTCATCTCATTTAGATCTCTCCACAAGTGCTCACCAGGGCAACACTGCATCTCCTGGGGAGCCTTCGCTCACCTCGCAGCTCACGGCCCAGGGGCTGTCGTGTCTCAGGGCAAGGGTCCAGGATGTCACCTTAGAGGCTGACAGGTCCCAGAACATACATTTGGCTAAAGGACCAAACAATTAGCACTGAAACTCAGACTCCAGAGACTCCAGAACCGTGTTTCAGCCTCCCTGGTCCCCTCCATTCCATTCTTGTCCAAACCTACCGGCCTCAGGAGGTGACTCCTAAGGGGAGACTGGCCTCCTGTGCCAGCCCGGGAAACTGGCAATGTTATGGAATCGCCTTGCAGAAGAAAGGTCCATCTTCTGCCTTTCCTGATGCCTTCCCATAGATCAGACTGGATTAAGTTTAGAGTGATATGATAAGTAGTAATAATACTGCTGCCTTGCCCCTAATTATTTTCAATATAATTACGTACCCTCAAGAAACCTTTTAAATAGCACACTCTCATCAGCGCTCTGGTCCAAGGGATTCATTTGTTTCAGGAAATAAATATTCTTGGGGCTGAATCCTTCATTAGTCTTTCCTAGAGAGACTCCTCCTGAAGTCGGCAGGGTGCGTGTGCCCCGCTCGCAGGCGTGGGCTCTGCCCATCTGGGCAGCTGGCCACCAAAAGCAGGTTTTTGCAAGCACCTCAGAATTCAGTTTGATGGCAGCATAAAGCATTTGGCAAGGGAAAAAAAAAAAGCCTGAAGTCTGCTGGAAAGTATCAGCGAAAGACTCCGAGTTTCACTGTCTTTTATCAGCTTATCGCGCTTTCTTTTCTCATGTTTTAATCCCACAGAAGTGCTGCAGCTCTGGCGTGTGAAAGGGGAAGAGTGAGCGCTGGGGTCCCTTGGTAGCTGGGCTCTGGTGAGGATGCATTCCCAGTGTCTGCCCAGGCACCGGGAGGTGCTCGGCTGCCATCTCATCTCCCAGTGCTCTCAACCAGCTCACTCTGCCCGAGCCCCAGCCGTGGAGTGTCCTGTAAAAGCAAGACATCCTAGGCTGAATTTTCCACCATCCCAGTTGCCCGCTGCCCTCCCATCCCACCGCTGGCTGCACATCCAGCGGCCAGGATTCCCATGCCCATCCCCACAGCCCAAATCCGTCCTGACGCGCTCCTGCCTCCCCCGTTCAGACCTGTGGGATGCTCAAACAGAATTCTGTGGGTTTTAAGCAATTCATCATCTTTTAAAGTGAAAAATCAGGACAAATGGATGTTTTCCCAGGATCTTTGCTTTTATTTGCTTGCTGATGCAATGGCTGAGAGCCCACCTGGACTTTGATCCTGCAGAGACTCCTCTGTGCCTAACGGGGTGTCCTGAGCTCCCCTGGAGTCAGGGGTTTATCTCTGGTGAGGAAAGTATCTGCATAACTCAACGCCTGCGTGAGCCCCTAGACCAGGGACCAGGTACAGCAGCATCACCCAGCCTGGATCCCTGAGATCCTTTTGGAGAAGGGAGGACTCTAGCTGGGAAGCCAAAGCCCAGCACAGCCCTCTCCATGCAGCACCACACAACCTTCGTTTCAGACTGTCCCTTCCCTGCACCGGCATTTGAAAACCGAGGATGAGTTTCTGAGGAAGTCACCTCACTGAAATAGTTAATGAGAAGTGATACCATCCCCCACCTCTCCCCCCCCCAGCTCACCAACCCTCTGAAAAAAAAAAATCAGAATAATAATTAAAAGATGCCTAGAAACGCTCTTGGAAGAGCATAAATTCTGAAGATGAAAGTAAATGATTAAAATAATTAAATACTTCAAGTTGACAAGCAGAAGCAGAATCTTGCCAACGGACATTTGTCGGTAATTAGTTAATTAATCCTAACACAAATTATAAGCCATAACAAACCAGTCAGGCTGAACGCAGCCGGCTGTTCAGAATTAAACTTAGAAAAAGAGGGGGTGAGAGAAAGAAGAAAGAAAAGTTTTCAGATTCTTGCGGATCTGAGGGAAGCTGCTGTGCAGAAGCTGATGTCCCCGTGGGAAGAGCAGTCGGGGAGATGGGGTTTGCTGGGGCAGCAGCGCAGCCCCCAGTGCCCTCCCCTTCCCTCCTCCGCTCTCAGGGTGCTCAGCCCCCCGTTTTCCCCACTCAGCTCCTCGCCAGCCTGCCCGCAGCCCCCGCTTCACACGGGAAGACCTTCAAGCACCTCTCGGTCCCCTCCTGCAGCGTCTCCAGGGAAAGTGGCACCCCGAGCCCATGGAGGAGCACTGGTGTGCTCCCTGCACCCCCTGCGCCTGTGCTGCTCATGGGTAACGGCAGCGCCATCAAAAAGGAACCACAGAAACCAGCACAGGTACTGGGGGAGGGGACAGGCAGGTGTCCCGGAGAGCTCTGCAAGGAGGTGATGGAGAGAGCGAGGATGAGGTCGGGGCTGGGCAGCATTCCCACACTGCAGGAGCATGGTGGGACAGGGTGGTTGGAGCGGGCAGTACAGAGCAGGACTGGGGATTTCCTCCCTTCTTCTGTCAGTAAACATGGAACAAAGGCTTCCCAGCTTTGTTTCCAGCTCTGCTGCTGGTGCCAGTGTGTGACTTGAGTCAAGTCACTTAGCCGGCCAAAGAAACAGGCTGGGCTATGCAGTCGGGGTTCCCTCAGGTCCCCGGGCCAGCGGCGACATTAATCCGGTGGTTTCGGGAAGACAGGCGTGGGCCAGCATCTCACAAAGCTCTGTCTTGGGGTGTTGGGAGGGGAGCTGCCCCTTCACACTCTGCATTAGAAAGTGTTTCTAAGACAGGTTGAAGAAGCAGGGTCGGTGCCTGGGAGCTGGGTCCAGCCAGGGAAACTCGGTGTAAATGACACCAGCCTACAGAGGTGGTCAGCAGGGACCCAGCGTGAGTCTGGTACACACCAAATTGATGGAAAGACGGGAAAGACGGAGCCGCTGCTTTACCTTGAGCAATGGGAAGAGGTTAATGAACTGCAGTCTGGTTTCCCACCTCCAGTCACCTTGGCTCAAGTCCAATTTTCAGCCCTAGATTAAGTGAGCCCAGCGATCCACAGGCAAGACAGGGTGAATGACAGCTCATATGTGGCAGCGTACCGCTGGATTCACACGTCGGGCCAGGGCTGCAGAGGCACTGAAGGGCCAGGCATTGCCCTTCCTCCAGCAGGAGATGGCTCCTGAACAGACAGGGGCTGGTGCTCCTATGGAGAGGACCTGAACATCCCAGCACAGGGACGTTTCTGTGTGACAAACTGGGCCCAGTGACAGCTGGCAGCGCAGTTTAAGCGATAAGTGGGACATAGAAGTTGCAAATGGGCTTTCATCAGCAAGGAAAAGAAGCCGGGCAATATTTTGAAAGCCGCCAGGGAAGTGTGACTTTCCCACAGATTCCAGATCGTCAGAGCGACTGATGTGCCACGTCGGGGTGTGGATCATGTGAGTGGAAGCACAAACATGTGAGCACCCATGACCATCTACGGGTGGAGACAGAGATCCTTTACAAGACAGTATGAACTTAACACTGAAGAAATGTCAGGCTCTTCCTTTCTGTGCCAAAATCCTCTGAGCGGCAGGTTCCTGTTCGCCATCAAATCCACCCAGGGCTCCGCTGAGGAGAAAGTTTTATTCCGCATGTGCGTGAGCATGTGTGCGCGTTCTAAGTGTTCTGCATTATGTGAGCTCTGACCTTCAGAGGGGAACAGAAGGAATATTTTCCCCCCCGAGGGTAGAGTTGTCAGTGAAATGTCTGTCTTCCTTAATAATTTCAATCCGGGTGACAGGGGACAGGGCATTTTGCTCTGAACGAACGTACTGTAAAAACTGTCAGATAGGATTTGTCTCAAGAAGCAACATTTCTATCTATTCAGGGTCATAATTACAGGCATCTTATGACCTGTGGAGCAGCACATTTTTCTCAACCGAAAAAAATAGAAAGGAGTCCTAAAATAGGTGCTTTGGTCTTCTGCAGAGCTTTGGGTTAAACTGAAATGGATTCTAACAAGCAGCGGTGATCTCCAGCAGAATTCTTTCTTCATTTGTTGTTTGTTTGTTGGTTTGTTGTTTGTTGGGGGTTTTTTTTTGTTTGTTTGTTTTTAAATCCAAACCAAACTGTGCCCAGAAGTGACGTAGCAGAAAAGAAGGGATATAAATTGCCATTCACTGGGCTGGAGTAATGGCCTATTTCATCCTATATCCTGTCTCCTAACTGCCTGCCTCTCTGAACTTCCTCCAAACTGACAGTGGCCAGCGTCTTTTCAATGAACTGAATAAGTAACTAAATGGGTAATTAACCAAATGAGCATGACGATAATTTGATTGTGCCTTCCTCACTTTTAAAGCACAGGAAATAGTAAGAAAAGTAATAATTCAGTGACCAGCAGGAATTCAAACAGAAAGACAGAGCCAGAGGAGCTGAGGGGGAGCTTTGACTAGATGCTGCTGTCTATAAATGTCCCACAACACTGCAGAAATCTCTGATTGTTTTACTAAACATTTTGATTTCTTGATTTGTGCCTCCTCAGTGGGGGGAAAAAAACCAAATTATCTAATGACTCAAAGCAGCTTTTCTTTTTATGGTTTATTTCTAGTTAGGAACTAGATCTTCCTGCCAGGCCCGCTGTGCAGTTCTGGGTTACTCACTACCCAAGCTCAACACCGTCTTGGGCTCACCAACCTGGTTTTGCACATCAGAGCTTTGGCAGTCTGCAGTGCCTGTTGCTTCCCCGCCTCACCGCAGGGGTTTGAGCCACAAGTCAGACTGGGGGAGGGAACCCAAAGTTACCCCATCGGGAAGTAGCCATGATGCTCTGCGCTGATGGGGAGGCTCCAGAAATGGGAAAAATGGGAAATAATGTTCCCTGCCCCGGCCACCACAGCTTCTTGTGGTGAATATCCTCCTGCCCACTGCAAGGAGAGAGCGTCTGCCACGGCAGAGCCGCTCAGGGAGGAGCATCCCACCGGGGAGCAGGGCCCCAGCTGGGCTCTGAAACGTTCTCACCTGCAAGATCAATCCTGCCAGAGACACACACAAGCGCTAATCAGTCTATTGACACGCCAGGCAGCAGGTTACAATCCATTTTCACCTGCACACTCCAGTGGATGCCCTGTTCTTGCCATCACGGGTGGAGGGTAAACACTCTGCAGTGGCCCCAGCCTGGGGGAGTGGAGCAGCTCATTCACCGCAGCCAGCAGCAGGGGCTGCTGAGGGGTGCAGGGTCCACGGGATCAGCTGCCAGACACAGACATTTGTTGACATGTCTGGCCAGAATGGGGAGCCTTAGAGTCATTGAATAGAGTCCTAGAATGGTCTTGGCTTGGCAGCGACTTTTAAGATCATGGAGTCCACCCATTCCCCCAGCACTGCCAGGGCACCACTGACCCCTGGCCCTCAGCACCACAGCTCCACAGGGGGCTTGGAAACCCCTCCAGGGGTCACGGGGAGTCCACCCCTGCCCTGGGCAGCCTGGGCCAGCCCTGGACAACCCTGGAGGGGAAGAAATTGTTTCTCAGCTCCAACCTAAACCTCCCCTGGGACAACCTGAGGCCGGTTCCTCTTGTCCTGTCGCTTGTTCCTTGGTAGAATTAGGAAAAAGAGCCATGGTGCTCAGAGCAGCCAGGCAGCTGATGTCCAGCCAGCCAAGCAGCGTGCAGCCAGAGCAGGTAAAAGTGAGAGTGTTGTGCAAAGGTAAGAAGAAAAAGAAACACTGAAAGCTTTTGTCCTCATGGACACTTGTTTTCCAACTGTTGATGCAATGACTCGTCTGTGTTTTCTGCTGGGCTCTGGGCTCTCTGCCGGAGCAACTGGCACCCAGTGAAGAGGCTGCGACGTTTGCCTCTGTAAATATCAGTTTAAATTAGGAAGCGCCATCAGCCCACGTCACTGGAGATGAGCAATTACTGCCTGGGCCAGATCCCCAGCTGGTGTCAGCCCGAACAGCTCCAGTGGCTGGAACTGGGCTCAGTGGGTTTACATCCAGTGCAGAGCTGACTCTCTGGGCTGCTTTGAGGATTCTTTTTACTAACTTTTGTTGGTTTATAGGTTTTCCCACATGACTGTTTGCCTGCCTTTGTGTAAAATACATGAGAGCTATTCATCCTCAACAGCTTTTCTATCCACCTCTCAGGCCTCCCTTTCTCAACCAGTCTGTCCTTGCCAAGTTTCCTTTGTTCCATGTGTTTTTACACTGATTTCTTGAGGTAGAGCAGTCCAGGGAGTCCCGGTAAGCTACATAATACATTCAAGCTGCTTCTTCCCTTGTGGCTCACCTCTTTTCTTTTTCTCTCTTTTTTTTTTTTTTTTTTATTTAATATAATTTCAGGGTTCCTTACAGGATCAACCTTCCTTTTTAAGAGGATCTCACTTTCCCAGCTGAAGGGTACTTTAGAAGCTGCGATGGGAGGATGGGAAGGTGAGCTCCCCAGTCCGTCACAGCCTCTTGTTCGCTGTGCTCCCATTCCTGCTTTGTGCTGGGATGATTCAGTTCAATAAATTATCTTAACCGAGTGAGAAAAGATTCTCCCAGGACCACCAAGGCTTTAGATATCTCAGTATAGTGGGTACAGGACCCTGGGAACTGCATATTGTGTATCAGGTGTCTCGGTACATCTAAGAGCTTTACGTAGGCTGCAGAGCATCCCTGTGCTATGGGCAGCTTTTGTTCTTGGGATGAACCCCACGAAGGGAGAAAATTCCCCTTTAGTGGTGGAAAATACTCCCCCATTTCTGCTAGACAGGGATGTCCTGCCGTCCTTCTTCTACCGTTGTACTAACGTCAGAAGCACCTTCAGCCCTGGAAAGAGGGGTAGGTGTGTACTGGATGCACACGTGCTTCCTAAACGGGGAAATTCAATCTGTCAAGAAAATTCAATAACAACCTTAGCATTTAATTGTACCCTAGGGCCCAATAAAAATCCACAAGGATGGCAGGTTTTGATTTTTCGTTAACCTTCTATTAAAAGTTCTCAAAAAATAACTGCGAAGTTAAGACAGGCTGGCTGTACGTACGCGTGCAATACGTACGGAGATCTATAGGGGAAAAACGTGTTTAAAACTTCAGATTGGATCCCCGCAGAAAACAGTCGAGCGCTGGCAGGGAGCTTGGCCATTGTTAGGTAAAAGAAAACATCCTGTTTTGATTTATGCACGCGGCACTCGGTTTAACAAGTGTAGCTACAGGCGATTGGAAAACAGTCAAAATGGTGAATTTGCTGCTTACACTCGTTTATACTGTTTCCTGAAGACAATTTGCTGTTGATTTTTGGCAGGTTTCGTGTTTTTTAAACCGCACAAAGGTTATGCCCAGTTCTAATTACACACTGACTTTCTCGGTGTAGGTGCAGTTGGGCGTTTGCCACGTGCTGGAGCATCCAGAGTTTTCTTTCCTGGGGCTGCCTCCTCCACGGCGGTTGCCGGGGGGGTGTTAATGCTCCGGTGGCCCCTTTCATCAGCGTGGGGCTGGGGCTTTGTGGAGCTGCACTTAGCGAATGTATTCGCTGGGGCTCGGGCAGGGGCAGGGTCGGATCAATAAAGTCAAGCGCCGGCCGGAGCGACTCCGCTCGTCGGGATGGCGCCTGCGCTCAGGCGATGTCCAGGCAATTAGAGCAGTTGTTTTGTTTCTCGTTATGAATTCTTTACGTTACAGCCACACCTGGGAGCTTCCGGGTGCTCACGAGACATTATTTTTTTCTTCCCCCTGGGAAATTTCAGTAGCTTGAGAGCGGGGTGGGGGAGAGGGGGAAGCAGAGAACAGCGTGTGCTGCTCAGCGGCTGTCGCAGCCCGTGTCTGGCCAGGTGGGGAAACACAGGTACCATCCAAGCTCCCCCTCAGCTCTGAAGCCGTCAGCTGACAGGAACCCCCCGCGGGCACATCTGCAGCTCCGGGGTTTTCCCTGCCCGGCGGCACGGACACGGCGCTCGGGGAAAAACCCGGCACCGGCTCCGTGAGGCAAGGCAGAGCTCGGCCCTTCGACCGCGGGGGATTCCGCTCGGGATGGTGTTTGGGGCGGCAGGTCCCGGCCGGGCTGGGCACACGCTCGTGGTTCCCTGATTCCCGACAGCCTGTGGCCGCCAAACCGCGGCCGGTGCCGCCGGGAGCCCCGCGCCGCGAGTCGGGGCCGGCCCGGGCACTGCCGGGGTTCCCGACGCCGAGCGATGGGCAGCGAATCCATCGCTCCGTCTTTCCTGGAAGGATTTCAGCGTCTCTTCACAGCTCGGTTCCCTTTGCCGACACAGATCAGAAGCTACAGGAGTGCCCGGCACTAAGAATCGGTGCCCGAGGAGCAGTTAGACGGGGAGGGCTCCCACGGCCGTCGTCTTTCGGCGCGGACCCCCGCGGGCAGCCAGCCCCTTGGCTCCGGCTGAGACCGCCAGGCCAAGGGGGTTGTTCCGCGCGGCGTGCGGTTGTCACCACCCCATTTTCTACCCTGGAACGACAAGCGCCGTGTGTTTTGGCCGGGAATGGCACCAAAGACCTAGACAAAAGGGATTTCTGTCCCAAACCAGAAACCCACGGCACCTGCCCAACACGAAACCCAGGTTTGCCCGAAAGCCACCATCATCCCCACGGCGCGACGGCAACCTGAGCTGGGGGGGCCGGGTGTAACGAACCCGGGGGACTGAGGCAGTTGTCTGGAGTCAGCCGTGCCCCGAACCAGCCGTGGCCGTCGAACACTTTCTCTGAACACAGGGGCTGAAAGAAGAGCAGGGACAACAGAAAAATCCTTTATTCATTTTTAATTAAGCTTTATTAGCCACGCTTTGCCCAGAATAGAGTAATTAGAGAGGTGAAAAAACCGCAGAGAACTGTAAAGCAGAAGTTCTTTGAGCCCGGCACGGGGCCGGGGGGGGCGGCGCGGAGCACAGCGCCCCTCGACCCCCTCAGCTCCGTTCCCGACGGGACCGGCCACCGCCTCACTCCGCCCCCGCGCGTCCCAGGTGCCGCCCGCGGGCTCGTCGGGCCCCGGCACAGGTGCAGGGGGATATAAACCGGAGAGGGCACCCGCCCGGCCGCTGCTGTGCCC
>JAAGNO010024485.1:0-18729 GCA_033439905.1 Ceryle rudis
CTGGCCCCGGGCGGGGTAGCGCCCCGTAAGCGGCCCCTCCAGGGCACCCGCGCTGCCCCGCTCCGTCTGCCGCGCAGCCCGCGGCCCTCTCACACCCCCCCCAGCACTGCCCTGCCGCGCTTTTCTTCATCAGCGCTCTAATTGGCGGTAAAGCCGCGTTAGAGGTGTCAGTAAACGGCAGTAAAACGCGGCAGGTACCAGTGAAGGGACTCGTACCACTGCAGGGGCTAGGAAGAGGAAGAAAAGGCGGCATAAATACGTACATTTATCTGCACGGTGCGGCTCGGAGGCGCTTCGTGGACGTCTCGCTGGTGTCGGGCCACGCAAAGCCACGGCGGGAACAGCGAGACGGGCCCTGCGAGGCCCTGCGGCCCAGCTTTGCGCTCTGCAGAGCCGCGAAGGAGCCCATGCTGGCTTTGTTCTACCCGAGCTGGAGCGACTGCCAAGAAAAGCACTAAAGCGGAGTTACGCTGCTGCTTTCTGTGGGCTGCTGCCTTTGGTCTCACTGCACAGATAACACTGCCGTGGCGTGTTTTGGCTTGTGTGGGATCTGCTCCCGAGACGGCACTATTTTTAGTGAGTAACCTTGTCCCACAGACCTAGCGTTACATATTTGAAAGAAGCACGTGTATTGTTTGTGGCCGTTACCTCTGTATGGGGAGAGATCCAGGGACTCGGTGTGTCCCCGTGCACCTTGCTAGGGCATGTTCAGTGTCAGTGCGAACATGCCTGGAATGTTTGGAATGTATGGTGACCATGCTTGGAGGAGAATGTGTTCATAACCTTCTAGGAACCCCACTTAATAAAATCTCAAAATATCCTGGGTTCGATATGTCCGTGTTCCTCATGGCAAACTGAGGCATGTAGACCACTGATAATTTAATCCACGTGCTCACGAGAAGTGGCTGACGGGGCAGAGCAGAGAGTCCCAGAGAAAGCTGCCGTCTCCTGCAGTTGCCAATTGACGAACATGGTCAAACAACCGTGTACTTCAGAGGCCAAATTCCCCCCTCAGTTTTGGGTTCTACAATCTTTATGGTCTTCAGTGGTTTCCCTGCCGGTGGCAGCAGTCCTTCCCCGGGAGCTTTGCTAAATACCATGCTCGGTAAGTGCCAGAGCTGAGCTGGCAGCAGAGCCAGCCCCTGTAAACGCTTCACCGCAGTAAATCCAGATGCAAACCAGAACAGGCCCCGCTGTTACAGGAAACGGTTACATGTGTCACTATCAAAGACCGGTGACCAAAGTCACCTCTCATGTTGGCAGGCGCTACAGCGTACTGCAACATTTAACCTGGGCTGTAAAGTTTCCTGAGATGCTGATTTGAGGAAATAAGTAATTCCACGTGTAAAATTATCTGTAGAGCAAAAACTTGAACAGACTTCAAGGGACACCGAGAATTTCATAACCAAAGGCTGTACAGTTTTATCTGTTCTATTGCAAGCAGCAGCTGAGATCCCTGATACCTAAAACGTACGTAACGAGCCTGTGTTTATGCACCGAGGGCGCTCAGTGCTGGCTGCCAGCTTCGCTCTTGGGCAAGGGTCGTGGTCACTCACTTTCTCTTTTGGTTCTGTTGTTTTCATACAGCAGCAGGCAAGAGAGGGCTGCTTCAACCCAATACACAGCACAAAACTGCAGGTGCATCCAGGAGAAAATTTGAGTATAAACCTGCATTTGACTTACTCTGTTAACTGACGAGATTACAAGGGTTAGAACTGTTTAATCCCCGAGACAATGATATCACAGACATTCCCAATACACCGGTGGCACCCAAATGGAATGAAAGCATAGAGTAATTCCATTCCGATATACCGATTGGTGTAATTAATGGTGAGATAACCAGTTGGGTAAGCCAGTGTGTCAGGTTTCCAGTGAGGAGACAATGCACAGCTCAGCTGTGAGGCGTCGCGGCGCCCGTTTCTCTCGAGCGTTTCAGTGACTGCTGCCGTGAACCCCGTGAGCAGAAACCACACACCCGCCACCTCCACGGGGACGTGCAGATCCAAACTGCAAAGCTCCTTTGGATTCCAACTGCAATTTTTTCTCCTGGATATTCCTAAAGTAAATGTTAAAAACTTTCACAGCTGTGCTTCAGAGCGAGATGGGCTTCTTCCGTGCGGTCTTTACCACGTGGCAGACACAGCTCTACCCACTACACTGGAGATCATATACTTCAAAACATTACTTCAAACCTTGCTAAAAGGTCTCTGCTAAACACTGGAAAGCTCCTTGCTGGTCATTCGCATGTTGCCCATGAACGGAAGTCGTCATCAACACTCTGCGTGTTTACGTATTTGGTAGCGAAACACCCGTAGCGACTGCACCGCTGCAAGCGACCGACCCACGTGCTGCAAGTCCATCGGGGTGCCCGACCAACAAAAGAAACGTGCTGTTAGAGCCACAGAGCTTTGCGAGATAAAAAGTGGCATGAAAACGCCTCCACAGATTTGAACTGGAAGATCGACTCGGTTGTAGGTTGGGAATAAATTCTGGTGACACAAATCCTGTCGTAACTCGGTGCCTAAGCACATACCAAAGGAAAATTAACTTCTAGCTGTGTCTTGCCTTTCAATTTAATGAGTCAGTGGGCATGTCTACCTGTGTCGTTAACCCTGTCATTGGAATAACTCACAAGAAGTGAGAATTTTCTCATCTTTCTGTTCACCAGTAAATACTGACTTCTCTGTGGCTCAAGCAAAACTTGGCTCTAGAACTGCAAAAAATCACCTGCTTTATTGTTTCTACAGGGGGAAGAACATGCAAAAGTTCCTGCCACTGTGTATATTTCTGGATTTTAACATCACTCGGAGTTTAACTTAAAGATAGTGAAAAAATGATTATTTTTTCAACCGAAAGAGAGAGAAGATACCTGTGGGGGGAAAAATGCGTTCCCAATGCGAAGTACAGCACGAAAGCGTTCCCGGTCCTTTTGAATGTATATTTGGATGTTAGAAATCCTCCTTCAGGTGCTCCCGTGGCCTTTCCTGTATACCATCACCATAAGGCAGTCGGTAACCGCGTCCCTCTCTACCTGGCCTTCTTAATAGCATTAAAAAGAAGAGAAGATAAAGCAATCCAGTCTCTATTGTGTTTCAGTAGTGAGAACCTTGGCCCTGTGCAACGTGTTCGCCCTCCACAGCAAGAGTTTCTATTGGAGTGAAGCCCTTTCCAAATTTCTTCTAAAGCAAGGGAAGAGATGAGGTTTCCAGCAAGTCTTCCATTGTTACTACTGGGAGTTCACGTGCCCCTGTTTGTTCCATTTTGCCTCTCAACTAAACTGCTCGTCACGCGCAGGTTACGGGTATTTTGTGCTGTAACAGTGACGATGTTGTTCTGCTCTACCTTGACTCGCCAGGCTGTATTTCTGTCCATATCATCTTCCCGTGGTTCCTTCTTTAAACTCACGTGTTAGTCCAGCGACGGCTTCTCCTCCATCCAAAGGATGAAAGTCCAGGTACATGTAGCATTTCATCAGCTTATCAGTTTTGGTTTCTCTGGCTGCACCCTGCGAGAGGAGCTTATATAAACGTTATGGTTCACCTCGGCAGCACAGCTCCATCTGCCAGCTGTGAGCCCGGCTCACTTGCGAAGTCCCGATCTATCTGCTGGCTCTTCTGCGTTTTTGTGAGGGCACAGTCGGCGTCTGCTGTGCCTCCCATTCAGCCTCCTCTGTCCCCTTGCAGTGAGATCCTGAAACCAGCCTTTTTTGTGTTTCTGTGAAAACAAGTATGGCACATATTAAGCTTGACAAAGTTTTTAACATAAGACTATTAATAGTGGGTACCTATTGCCATAGGTGGAGATGTTTTCTGGTCCCAAATTTTTAGAATTTGTATGAGAATTGCATTATTCAAAGGATGAATATACTTATTTTTAATGCTTCTGTTTAGGATTTTCATCAAATTATTGCTTATCTTTTCGAAATGTTTTTGTGAATGCCAGTAAGGTGTACGTTCCAGTTAAAGGTCCAGAGGTAACAAAAGCTCCACCTTTCAATCTCACGGGGCATGCACTGTTGCATGCAGAAGATGCCGCAGCTGTCACGCTAACGGAGAGGTGCGCTACAGCCAAACGTGCAGATCCGGTCATCGCAGCCTCCCGTAGCTAACTGGAATAATTTATGTGCATAAGTACCTGCTTTGCATAGAAATCTGCTGCAAATACGCACGCAGGTACTCAGGCCAGATAAATCTCTCATCAGTCTGACGGGTATGTTCCTCAGCGTATTGCAGCCGCAGTTAAGCAAAGCTTGAGGAGTCCAAGTGCAGGCCTTTGTTGTGCCTCAGCATCACCGTGTCATTCACACCTCTAACCTTCAGAGATCTCGCTTCAGAATGAAGTGAAGGAGGTGCACAGGTCGTTAGCAGTGCTGTGTAAGGGTGCCTCCCAGATTCCCGAATCAAAGTCAAAAAAGCAACTCTAACGTAAGAGCTGCTGAGTACGGCAGCTGGGGAGAACAGTCGGCAGAGTATCAGCATGAGGCAGTAGTATTAAAAGAAGGGAGCACAAACTAACATCCCTGTATTCTTAATCCATAGTTATCCCAGATTTGGATTAAACTGCCTTCTGGAGGGGTTTTTAGGGCCCTTTTTATACTGACGTGTTTACCTTTGGTCACAGCATTTCTCCTTCTCGTGGGTTCGTATTTTGAAAAAGACTGAAACTTTTCTGCCAAGAATATCAATGGAGCTGCTGCTGAGTAAAGAACAGAGTAAAAAAACCAAAGGAAATGCGTTGCTTTTTTAATTCTTTAAATTCCATTGCTAATTATAGTAACGTGCAATCACGTATGTTGTTACTGCTGACACCATCCACTCCCCTTTGAAATTCCTTTCACTATATTCCTTTTCACGTGATGTAATAACGCGCTGCCGGCAGCGCTAGATGACATTGTTTGCGTTTTATGTAACTGTCAGACAGCAAAGGGCAGTTCCATTGCACTCAACCAAATACTAAAAAAAAGCTCTTGTGTTCTTTTTCATGCTTTTATCATTTTATTGTTTATATGTAACACATAGAAATCTGGAATTTGCTTCAAAGTTTAGAGTTTCTTTTCTCTGAATCATTATCAGCCGTACATATTAGTTTGTTGTTGCAGAATCATCAGAAGCTCAGCTTTTACAGCAGAAACCTGTTGCTCAAGATGCTGTAAACCAACCGGGATGCACAGCCTCTGCCCCGCAGACGCTGCAGCGTTTAACCACAACTGCAGGGCTACAGGAGCCTTTACTGAGTTGATCCATCAAAACTAGAGAAAAATGTTATTTGTGATGTCATTTCCATTGTAGGTGTGGGAAATGGAAAAAGCTGCCTGGGAACTGTAACTTGTGGCTGTTCTAAAGGAAATTTATCAACAGTCGGTGACTGTAATCACAGCCTGTTTGGCTGACATAACATCTCCTTCTTCTGGTCAGGTGCAGCAGGGAGCTGAGCTGGCCCGCAGACTGAGTCGCTGCTTCTCCGGAGGGATGATGGACTTTGCAGCTGAAGTTACCCGCGGAGGGGATGTGTAATGTACAGGGCAAGGTATGCAGGAAGCCTGCTCACTGGTTACTTGAAAGATGATTTTTAATTTTACACATCTTCTAAACAAAGGTATAATCCTGAACAGAAATACTTACCTCTTAAAGGGAAAATTAATGCTCTTTTCCCAGCATACTGTGTGACTAATAAACCTTTTCCAAACTTTCATAAACTGACAATCTATTCCCCCATCAAAATCAGCCACATAAAAAGAAAAATAGAATAGAGGTATTCAGACTTGTAAATGACGCTTCATTTAAAAAAAACTTTGAATACTTATTATCACGAGAAAATTTGAATTCTCTTTTAGATTAGAAAATTTGTGCCTCTTGTTTCCCAGGAACATCATGAATGTTACTGGTGTAACTAGAAGGTTTAGGAAACAGATGTGTGTTGAGACCGCTGTCAGTTTTTAAAACACTGGCCCAGGGTTCTCTCTAGGAGGAAGGAATATTGCAAATATTGCAGCTTCCCAACTACCTGGAGGTGGGTGGCTCAAAATGCCTCGTGATTCACGAGTGTAAGAATGTGCTGTGAACAACCCCTGCACAGATACTCACACACCCTAATCCAATTATATGTTTGACACATTCTTAAAATGAAACTTTCTGAATGCAATTAAACTCGTTAGCTGTGCCGTGATTCAGTATTATGCTAGCTAGTAATGAAATACTTCGGTGGAGTTTGGCAGTTCTTTGTAGTGTATCTCATCAGGAAACAGTAACCTCAGCTTGCCTTTTCACCACTGTTTTTCCTCTAGAGAACGGCCATAATTACTATTCTGCTATCTAAAATGGGTTGTGAAGGAGGACCGTGTACAGATGTCGGTGGTTGTAGTGGGTATTTTCTAGTAAATGTGCTGAAAATTATAAATGGAAGAAAAAGTCTGAGATTTGAAGCTTTTGTCAGGCAGTGAATACACAGACGGAGGCAGAGCGTGGGGCAGAGCGCCTGGGGGGCTACTCCACTGCCCACGTGGGGGTTCACCTGTCAGCTGTACATGGCAGCAGCAGCAAAACCATCCATTCTGTACTACAGGAATGCACACATTTCTTTAGTTAGTCCCGTCTAGCTGAAACTATAAATCTGAAGAGTGCGGAAGACGGTAGAAAGAAGGAACATCTGTTCTTGCCACTGCTATACTGTGATGTTGTCCCGCGCTCTGTTCTCTCGGTAACTCCTCTTCCTTTGGCCAAACCACTCAACATCTTTTGAATACATCTTAGAACATTTAAAATCCCGGCATTATTAATTCATGCTTATGAAGTTTGTTTATATTTATGCTTCAATAATATTACCAACTACTGGAAAAAACCTCTTCCAAAACCAGGGGTAAAGCTCTAGGTGACTGTGATAGAATTAATCGTAACTGGTCTGTGCTGTTTATAGCAGGAAGTTAATGTGCACTCTGCTGGCCGAAGTGCTTCCTCAGACCTTTGGTATACTTCTATTATTTGTTCCAGGCATAATTTTGTTCCCTCAATGACCTTATTATGTTTATATATATAATTAGAAAAAGATACATTACAGGATGTGACATTTTTTGGCCAGGTTAGAAAGCGCACTTAATTAAAAACGCTTTGGAAAGGATGAACTGTCCCTGGCTCTCTACTGTATTTTCTGTGTTCATTCCAAACAGGAAACTCTGAGCAAATTTCATTAAATAAATGTGTGTTACCTAAAAAATGGATAAGACTGAGTTCTATGGTTTGAAGAGCTCCCTATGAAAGAAAGGAGTAGAAACTTACCTGAAGGGAGAAAATTAGCATCCAGCTGTGACATAACATTTTGCAGGCAAACCTTCCATTGTCTCCAGTAGAGCTGCACTAAAATAAGATGATAGTTACGTAACAGAATGTTTTACTGAATCGTCTCGCAATTCAATGAATTATTGTATGAGTGAAAGACACATGGGGCAGAGTGGTCTCAGCAGGTGACAGGACATGGTTTTCAGAGCGTTCACCCTTAATTTCATACCAGTCCTCCTCCTGGCTTATGCTGTAATGAGAGACAACAGTAACTGGGAACAAGGTGCGAGACTGGAATTATAAAAATGACAGTTGTGAGGTTCGGTCTGTTACCATTTTAATGCACCATGACATCCTTGGCTAGAAATTGTGTTAATCCATAATGACAAATCTTATTTGGAATTGAGAAGAATTTCAAATTGAGATCAATTTACTAATTCTTTCAAAACCAGGAATGAACTTCTATTTGGTTCATTTGCAGAATCCCAGTAGATTTCTATTTGGCCTGGAGAGTTTTCTCTGTCCCCATTTTCAGGCTTCATTGTATTATCTGTACTCACTTCTTTATCTTGTATGGCAGCTTTTTCATTATTAAGCAGGCTCTGGGAAGGCTACACTAGATTAGAACAGTTTTGTCATCGTACGGCACAAGGCAATACAAAGCATCTCCTAAGATTTCTGACATACTGATAAAGCAGAAGATGTATTGATATGAACTATATCAGACACATCTCATCCATAGTAGTCTTCAGAAGTGTTGTATGTACAGAGCTACTGTGGAATTTTTCAGAAGCCAACGAAACAAAACCCAGTTTGCCTCTTTTAAGGATTTGTTCAGAGGATATAAAACAAGTAAAGCTGCTGGCCGGTGAGCAGAGGCTGAGAACTGCGTAAATGAGAAGGTTGAGTTTGCAAAGTTCTTTCTTCCCATGGCCATATTTCCCAGGACTCTTATTTCTTAGGACTTAGGATCCCTCAGGCTGACGCTACGCAACACAGCTGGAAGGAGTATCTTTTGTTGTAAGTTGGCACCGTAACCATAATTAAAAAAAAAACCAAACAGTTGTGTGGGGGGAAAAACTGATTGACGTGTTACGCCAGAATAATTAAGTTAGGTGAGGCTGTTAAAAAGAAATTGAATTATGGTAAGGCAGTAATAGCTACTAAAGGAGTCTGGACTTTAAAGTTTTCAGCTGTAATAGATCAGCAGTCAGTTCTGTAAAATTCACCTTTCTGTAGCCACTGCACATCTGTAGGAACAGGCTTCTACACAGAGGATGAATACCTGTCCAGAGCTAATATATATGCAATGGCCATTTGTCACACAGGCTGTTGCAGAAGCAGAAAGAAATTAAGCAGCCCAGAAGCTACTCAGAGTTACTTCAGTGATCTGAAAAGAAAGAGTAAGTTATGAGGAAAAAAACAGAATCATTTGAGAAAAGTGGTTTGGTTTCTGGAGGCCCTGATCTTCTTGTACGCACTTCTGCTTCCTCTGTCTCCTGCCTCCTCCATCTTCTGACGCTCGGGATATTTCACCTTTTTTTTCAGTGTGAGCAGAACTGTCTCCATGTGCTCACAGAGCTTTCAGAAGCATTCTCTGAATGTAGAGAAAATACCTGTGGGCAATTCCAGCAGCACAGCCTTTATTTTGATTTTCTTGACAGAAAAAGATGAAGCACTGAGAACAGAGATGATTACATTTTAATATCCAAAAAAAATCAGCTAAGTTTTAAATGTCTCAGAACAAATGCTCAAGGGAAAATAAAACAAAACCCTTTCCTTCAACTTAAGACATCAGATTCAGAGCATGTAACCTGCCAGGTTCTCTATGTTCACCGCTGGGTACTTTGTGCAAGCTACCTTTTTTAGTTCAGGGTGTTTTTCCCACAAGGGAATCTTTCTATGCTCCAAGTTAATTATGTTTCTCTCCTCTCGAGTTTCTTTACTACCTAGAAATTTAAGCTAATGTAGTCTATTTTAGGCCTTTAAAAGTGCTCAGTGCTATGATATCTATGTACTAATCTAAAAGGATTATAAAAATCTGAATACAGGGAAGTAAGAGGACGGTTAGGGATCATCCCAGTTCTCACACAACATAATATCTTTTGGCTGGCTTAAATAGCTCTCCTGAAGTAGTACTGCATTGTGCTATGCAGAATGTGTACGTTTTAATGAGGTGGGTTAATCCCTATATTCTAGGAAAAGACCTTGATAGCATTATCTGTCACTGCTTACCATACTGTATGTACTAGAGTGCACAGGGCTATTCTTGGACTGCCAGACCAGTTAAAGAAAAACAACCTTTTCCAGGGAAATAAAATTTAGTTGCTTACAGGCTACTAATCAGTTACTGCAGTGAGTATCAGAATCCAGAGGTGACTGCCGTGTTTGCTGGGAGCGCTTGGGAAGAGCAGCGGGAACTCTAGGAAGGTGCTAAGGAACAACTCACAGGCTTCCGCAGGTTGCGGGGGCTCAACGGCACCACTCGGCTCTCCTTTGGGTTGATATTAACGGAGCAGATAAACAGCAGAAACAGGGCCACATGCTTTACTAAGGCAACACCAAATGCTGAGGGTTTGTAATAAATCCTTTACCTCACAATTCCCATCATCCCAGTCCACAGCTGGAAGTTTTGAAAGCCTGTTAGCATAGAGCAACAAGTATTCCACTGACATCTAGGATGGGGAAAGGAAAACACCAGCAGTGCTAAACGTCACGCTTGGAAATGACAGTCGTACGTGTTCAGCAGCCCTTTGCCAGTTGAAGATTGAAAAGTAATGTGGGTTCTAGTTGATGGGATGCATTACCAGTTAGAAAAATGGAAAGCGCTCTCAGAGCAAAAAGAGCTGAGCCAGCTGAATGCGATGGAAGGAGCTCGTGCCAATGAGCTGTTACCTAATAACTTGGTAGTTCAAGCTCTGATACGGAGTCAGAGAGCAGAAGAGAGCCTCTTGTAGCCTGACATTTGGACACCTGAAGCTGCAAGTCAGCTAAATTCACTGGATTTTTAACTTTTTTAATATCAGCGGTCCAGCGTTTACGTGACCTGTGAGACATAAAGGGGAGCAAAGGGAAGTTACATGTGGCTGTAAAGCCAGAATGGAGAGGTGGGGTCGATAAGCAAGCAGGAGTCTCTCTGACGTAAACGGTGAGCAGAGAGGGCTGTGTAGTCCAGTGCTGATGAGACACTGTTACAGGAGCGGGTGCCAGCACTGCGTGGAAGGTGATGGAGAAGCAGCCAAGCCAGCAGGGACGCTGGGAGCCACACGCACCACAATGCCTTTGTCTCCCCACCTTCCAGGAGAGCACGGGAGTGACCCAAGAGGTTGCAAGGGGAGTGATGCTGCTCTGCAGGAGGAGGCTTCTGAAGGACAGGGAGATTATTTCAGTGGCCAGAAACATTTGTGGCCTGGTGTGTGGGTTTCCGTGAATTCATATGGAGAGTGGCAGTAATTTTACTGCAGAGGCTCACCAGGTAAAGGAGAGTAGGCACTGCTCAAAGGTAGTCAGAGATGGTGCTCATGCTGATAAGGGCTCCCTAAAAAGCAGTAAGAATTTCCCCAAACCTTCTTCAGCATGGATACAGGAAAGTCAGTTGTCCAGCTGAAAAAAGGTTAAAAATAATGTGAAGACAGCAACATGATTAGTTTAACATTCATTCCTGTCTTAATGAATATCTACAATACTTTCTTCCACCTTAGACTGTAGAGAGATACTCTTCCTATAATTACAGGGTTATTATGAACATTGTAAAAAAAAAAAAAAGGACTACAAAAGATAAGTAGGTTAATTCCAGGAAAGTTCAGGGGCATGGAAGCACACAGCTGCTGTATTTCTGAAAAAGAACCAGTACTTTGTCTCCATGTCTGCTCCGACAGACAGCTTCCCCACACTGAATTTTGGAAGTGAACTAAACCAGGACCGTCCTGTCTCAGCCATTGTTGTGTTGCTCAGGGCACTAACACTGAAACAACGTGTAGGAGGGGAGTAAAAGGGAGACAAAGAGACGGACCCTAGAGAATTTGCCTGACCACCTTCCTTCCTGATCTAGCTCTTTAAGGTTATGAAGAGTCCCCCATTAAAGCCAACTGGAGCAGGCCCTTCAAGGTGCAAATGAATATTTGGATTAAATGAACAAAGTCACACCAGGAGTGAACATAGCCCCGTTCCAATCGGTGATCTAATTTTTGCACAATGATTGCAATTAACAAAGTACATTATTTTCAGATCATTCTTAATGGATGCAGGAGCTTGACATTAGCTACTTACTGTATCCCAAGACCAGCTTAAAAACATTGTGGAACCTCATCATAGAACATCTGAAACTGAGTGGAAAATTTCAGTCCTTATAATACCTTTTTCTTTAAGATCTTGAAGTAATAAAATGAATTTTCATAGTGTAACATAGGACGTTCCACTGTCTGAGGCTGGCAGTGCTCTAGAATGCTCTACTGGTGTATTTTTGTGTACTTCATTCGTCATTTTCCATTGCCTTGCTCCTTGTGGAGTGATTTACATATATGCAAAATGAATGTGAAAAAAATTGCATCAAAATTGCGACCTTTCTCACTGAGGTTTTGCAAGTGCTAATAATAAAACAGGAGGCATGGCAAGTGGAGGATCTAGCCTTCGGGCATGAATCTGATTTCACATTATTTTTGTCCAGTTCTTTGTTTTGATGCTATTCTTAATTTTTTTTCAGTATTTTTACTAATTAAAAAAAATACTCAGCAAACTACACCATTCAAAAATTGTTGTGAAACTCATCAGCTAATATGAATTTTAATCTGGGGTGTTGAGAATGATGATGGGAAGCAAGACAGGATGGAGTGGGGGTAGGGAACGTGCAATAATTTAAAGACATTGGAGAAGGCGAGAAGCTCATTTTATTCTCATTTAGCAATTAAGGCAGGAGCCTGTCTTTAGCCATCGCAGCAGAGAGAGGAAAGTGAAGAGGGGAGAGGGTCATGAGTTGGGTGTTTCTTTGTGAGCATAAAAGTTGTGATGAGAAAGATGAATAGAGCCAAAGAGAGAAGTTCCTGTCAGTATCCACCGTAAAAAAATGCCTCAGCAGGCTGGCAGTGAGCGAGCTCGTCAGAGATTCTGTAGCCCTCGTATTAGCCAGGTGGCCAGTTCCCCACTTAGCCTGCCAAGCGCGCTGATGATCAGCTCGGAGCCAGACAGAGTGCCAGGTGGCCAGATCCATCACTCCACAGCCAATTAACAATGACACTGGTTGGGAGCCAAGTGGAAAGGCAGCTATGAGACAGGAGCGGGAGCATCACTGGACCACCAGTCCAGTCCCTGTGTCAGGGCCAGCTGCCTTTAATTTTTCTAGAAAGCTTGATTTTTGGGAGTCTTTCTTTGAGTTGCTGTGGGTGGGTGGGTTTGGATCTGTTTTATTTTTTAAGCAATGCATCTGTCAAAATCTTTGGATGTCTCCAGTATTATTGTTTTACAGCACTCCCGCGGTGCCTGAGAGCAGCACTGTGCCACGCTGGGATGGTGCATCTGCCCGTGCTGGAAGACACTGCCCACGTCATTTAACTTCTGAACTGCATTTGAGTATTAGCCCAAGTTAGGGGATGTTAGCCCGTGTCTGGTACTGGGTGTCGTGGCACAGGTGGGGCTCACCTGACTATACCTGACTTACCTGGCAAGAAATGGTCCTCCACTCAGCCCTCATCGAGAATTTTAAGTAGGAGGGCAGTTTTTAAACTCTTTTTTTCATACTGTTTCAATGTTTAATAAAGGCGAATGTTCTTTAAAGGCTTTTGCCAGCTTCAGTGGATTTTGTAAGATGCTTTTTATTCCATACGCATTCCTCAGGGGCTCTACTTTTCCTGCTCTTTAAATCTGTCACAGATTTTCCATAGGTTTAAATGGAGGTATGGAATTCAGTGTTTGCTGTGATGATGTGGGTATAAGCATTCCCTGAGAGAGCTTCGGAAGACAGTCGGGATTTGGGAGACGGGATGGCCCACTGAAGCTGGTCTTTCAAGTGACCCTATGTTTGTTGAGGTGTTATCCACACTGGTGACTGGAGGTCCCCACTTGAAAGCACGTGATCTCTTCTTGAGCCTTACTGGTCTGCCACAGCAGAAAGGCCAAAAATGAAACCTGTTTGAAGTCTTTTCCACTCCCTAGAAATCAGGCTGAGGCGTGTAAGTTGAGAAAATTTGTCAGTTTTATACACCTATTGTGAATAGAGGTCTTCGATTTGCAGTATCTTGCATAAGCACTAAGGTACTAAACAGGGAAAGGGGAATATTTAGCAGTTGAGCTCTCCTTTGGCCTCTCTCATAGTCTGAAAAGAGCATTCCACCTTTCGGCTGGCAGTTAGGGCAAGATAAACACTTCTGAATGAAGAGAGCCGACTGGGCAGCAGTGAGATAATAGCTTCTAGAACAGAGCTATATATAGCCTGAAGGATACAGCAGTTCCAGCCACCGTCTCCAGTGACTCACGGTCAGCCCAGGGAAGGTGCTCTCAGGGGAGAGGCTTCTCCAACGGCTCAGAGCTGTCGCTGCCCTTAAATGAAAAACTCCGATGGAGAACAAGTGTCAGGATTTTGTGGTTCTGCCTGGGCACCTGCAAATAATAGCATTTAAAACTCAGTTCCAGAGGCCGGGCACCGGATTTGTCACAGCTGACTGCTTTGTTACGTGTTAGCACCACGGTATGTGTCTAAGAACAGTGAGCACCATCGGGCAGAGGCTGCTTACAGAGACAGTGGTTATGTCCCCTGACGGGTGAAATACAGGATATCAGCGCTCATTTCAGGTTCTCAGGTACTTGAGATTAAATCAGGTAGTACTTCTCTGCATTAGATTTCTCCGTGGTAAGAGAGGAATAGCAGTTTTGATCCATAACTCCTTACAGTCGATGACATACCCTGGCATTTTTGGAGGCGGGCGTTAGTAACTGATGTATTGTAATCCTGAGCTGACTCAGAGGAGCCCTCTGACCTTCTCTTAGCCTCTCTCACCAGTTTCTGTAGATGCAAAATGGAGCTAACAGTGCTTAATTATCCACTTTATCTACTAAATAGGGTTAAGGCTGGGGACGTTTTGACCATTTAATTACTCTTTGTAATGAGCTCTGAAAATAATCGACTAAGAGCTGGTGTCTAAGAGCTTTGTGTGGGTAGGGTGGGAGGGCTGTGCGGGTCCGGAGGCTCACGCAGCAGATGCAGGTGCAGATGCAGCGTGTCACTGCTGGCTCTGTGGCCCTGGCTCTGCACACCCAGGGACAGGGACAGCACGCAGAGCTGTGCTGTCTCGGGTGGGTTCCAGCGCTTCTGTGCACAGATCTGGGCTGTCTCGGGTGGATTCCAGCGCTTCCTCGCCTCTTACGAAAGGGTGCAGTCTAGCAATTGCTAAGCATGATGCCAAGCTCCTTGCATCATCCGCTCTCCTCCCCCTCTCCGCCACAGCTGTGATAGTAACAATTATGCTGGGAGGAGTGTGTCTCTCTGTGGCATTTCTACCCATTTGATCCCTCTCAGACAATCACACGGAGGTGGAGTTTCTGTGTTGCTTACGTGTCTGTATTTTCAAATGAGCCTCTCCTTGTGCTGCTGCTCTGCAGTCCACGTACCACCCGAGGGTCTCTGCCTGTACCGTGCACAGCACAGGGTCTGCAGCAGGCAGTGACAACTTGTGGCTGGCAAACAGCATGCAGCTTTTCACAGCCACCGCCGGCAACGAAGAAATACCCAGACACCCCACTCGCCTCCAGAGCACCCCGCTGTTCATCTCCCCCCTCCCTCTGACTGGCCCTTTGGCCACATGCAGGACAAAAGGAGATGTTCTTTCAGTGCAAGAGAACTTGGAGAGAGAAAAGGCTTTATTAGGTCAAGTTTTTGATGGTCGGTGTCAGGACACGGCCTCCCAAGAGAGGGCACGATCATCGCCGAAGTGACGCTGCCAGCCTCCCTCACCAAGCACACAGAGCCCCATGAACGCGTCGGTCCTGCCTCTTCCTAGGAGGTGTTTCTGCAGCTCCTTCAGCAAAGCTGAGGATATTTGTAAGCTCTGGCCACCACACAATGAACAAACAGGGCAATTTTAGTCCCTGAGAATTATTTATTTGGAAAAACAACTTAAAATAACAAGTTTTTGCTCTGTCGAGGTCCAGAAATGCTTTGCTATCTTCGTGAGATATAAAGAACTGAGGACTTTGTGCCTTTTTCTTGTATTTTAGCGTAACTGCTTCTAGAATACCTCCATCGTTTTGGACCAGAAGAAAGGTGTTCTCATGTCAGCTTCCCAAGGGCAGTTAATTAACGTAGCAACACAACACACATGGGTGAGGGCAGTGCTCTGTCCAAGAAAAAAGACAGCGCAGGAATCGTCAGCTTTACATATTTCAAAACAAAAAGTCACAGATAGGTCCTTCCCCAGAGATTTTTTTCCCTTTTAATTAATTCTTCAATTTCTACTGATGTTTTTTAGCAGCAGCATCAGACAGTATTTACATTTGTTTATTTTGATATTAGAACGTTGATGAACAACATGTGAAAGAACCAAACCAAAATGAGTTCAAAGGTGTTATCACTTTGTCATTAATGTAATTCTGGGCTGGTTTATCAACGATCTCACATTCTCAGATGCCAGCTGAAAATCTGCTGAAGGAACATACAATTGGAGTGGACCAGTCAGCTGCCATCGCAGCGGACAGTATAATCCTGTTCCCAAGTGTCTGCGACAACGCAGAATTTCGTGGGATTTTTCTCCAGGTTAGAAGAACCTCTCCTGAGCCCCGCTTCTCTGGTGGTTTGAAATCCATACTGCAGGCAAGCAACGATCACCTGGATAAGGGTGATAAGGGCGTATTTTGCAAGAAGTTCCAAGGGTAAAACTATTTGCTCTGATTGCTTTTGCTGGCAGCACTACTAAGTTTGTGCTAAAGTCAGCATGCATCTGTCATGTTAAGCCCTGTATACGTCTAAGGGTGAAGCCAGCAGTTTAAAATTCCCTTGCACCAGTCCCTCCGTTGCCTCCCTGGACAGCCACATACCCGTTACCTGCCAGGGCAGACGTGCCGTGGCGCAGGCTCGGACCCTAACGCAGCGAGCGCGGCTGTACGGGCCTGGCTGTACGTGCTCACAAAGGGCCTGGTGAAATACAGCAAGCCCCTGCCAGTCACCATAAGCACAGTTGCCCCAAGGAGATGAAAAATTGCCTGCCAGTTTTACACCCATGTGCTTTACAGATTAGAATATGGCTTTAGGTATTTAGGTGCTTTAAGCCTGACTGTAAGATTTTCTTTACCCCCATGATAATGAAGTGGAACTAAATGATCTATTTTCCAATATGCCACAAGGCTGATTAAATAGGAGGCTGGAAAGGGGGGTGTAGAGTCAACATTTAGCTTTGGGTATTCTTTTGTTTGTTTGTTATTTTTCAGCAATGGCTTGGAGAAGATTACAAAGCCTGAAGTGAATATAAATAGCTTCCTGATAAAAAAGAAAAAGAAAAAGAAAAAGAAAGAGAAAAAGAAAAAGAAAAAGAAAAAGAAGAAAAGAAAATTTAAATGTTGCCCTGAGGAGCTGGCAGCTCAAAGCCAGCACTGAGGACTCGTGTGGTAGAGCTGTAAAGAGTAATTCCTCACCAAAAAAACCCAAAACTCATCTAGTTGTTTTTGCTTCACAGTGTTCTTCTAGCCCAGCTGCTTGTGCTGTTACTAACATATTCGGACTAGGAATTAGCCAACTATTATTCCCAGTAGTAGAGCCTCCCTCGCTCTTCTCACCTTCAGAATACTGGCACATTCTTGTCGTGGGGCCCTTGCAGCCCAAAGCCCTGATCCGGCCGCTGTTCCTCATCAGCACTCCTGCATCCTCCAGGACTCCTGGTGGCTTCACTCCATTCTGCACTCCAGTCATGCAGCCAGTTGGCAAGTCATGCTCCAGAAAGTTAAGCAGAGAGTGCAGTAGAGAGAGGGGAAAAAGGAAAGGATGAAGGTGTGTGGGAGTGCAGCTGCTAACAGGGAGCGAGGGAGATAACCAGGAAAAGGAGTGCAGCCCAGAATTGCTGAGAGATAAGAATTAAACATCTGTGGAAGGACAGGAGAAAATCCCCCCAGGTGATTCTGAGTTGTGAGGAAGAGATTGACCTTGGCAAAAATACTACAAATTTGGGTAGAAAAAACTTACTATATTTGTGGTATTGGGGTGGGGCAGGGGGACAGACCCTGTTGTTGGAAGGGCTGATAGAATGCAGGCTGTAAGAACCAGGCAGTCCCCCTCCTGCAGCAGCAATCACTGTTGCAGCATTTAGAATTTAAATTACAGAACAAAGTGACTCCGGGTGCTATAATTTGTATCTGAACAATCACACAATTTAGGAAGCTGAACTCTGTGTCTTTGGCTATGTCACACAGCGCTAGAAGTCCCAATCCGTTCGGGGGTCCTGGATTTACTGGCAGCACTAACGTTAGTTAACAAATGTAATAACTCTTTATTATCTGTAAGACTTACGCGGGAAGGAAGCATAGATGTCCCTACTGAGAGCTGGGTAGGACAAGGCAGAAGGGGCCCGTTAAGGTGCTGGAGCAAGTCAGGAGTTGAACACCAGCCTGCTGCTTCCCAGCTCTCACAGTGTGACCTCCAGACAAGCTCTTTCCATTCATCCGAGCGCTCGATTTTTCTGAAGGAACCTGGCAAAGGATCAGGCAAAAGCGTAATGGAAAAGCTGTTGCACGCTGCAAGCGACAAACCCCAAAGCATTTCGCATTTATTTTTGTTGCAGTTGGAGACGCGGACTCCGTAATCTAATCTGTCTTTTATGTCTTATCTTGTGTTGTTTCTAGGAAGATTGTTTAGTGAGCATGCCACCTTTAGGCATTATTGATGAAAAACATTTGAAAATGGAACCTTAACAGACTGCTCCTTAAAAATTGCGACAGCACAGATAATGCTGAGAGCAAATCTAGGGCTCCAATGGCCAGCCAGCACAAATAGCCGCGATTTGCTGCCTGCCGAGTTCCGCTTACCGCGGACACAGGCCACTGAAGGCACGCTGTGCTTACACTTTCTTACTTTAGGACTTCACGCATGAACATATGGTAGAAATGAAATGAAGCAATTTGGAAATATTACAAAATAATACACCTTTGCTTACCCCTATTTTCTTCTTTACAAATCTGTGCAACCCTAAATAGCACCTAAACGTGTTTGTTTACATCCATAATGCATCTTACACCTGTTAATTAACAGGTAGAGAATATCCACGTCCTTGCCTAGTGCGTTAGGAACTGTAGAGGGTATTTTTTTATCACTAATTAATATAGATATTTTATCTATCGAGAAGAGAAAAAAATGGCCTTGCTAATAAAGATTTTGCCTTCAATACCCTCAACACTTTTTATTTTTGGTTAGAATGCTGCACCCTTTAAATAGTTCAGGGACCTTTTTTTTTTTTTAAAACTTTCCAGAAAAAAATGAGTGAAAGAA
>JAAGNO010024487.1:0-10543 GCA_033439905.1 Ceryle rudis
GGGAGAAGGCGGCGGGGGAGCGGGAGTGAGGACGGGGCGCGGAGGGAGGCGCGGTTCCCGCTGCTGCAGTCTCCGCCTCGCGGTGCCGCGGGCCCGGCCGGGCGCAGACGTTGCCTGCCCGCCCCGCCCCCTGCGAGCCGGGGAGGCGCCGCTGCCGCTGCAGAAGGGGAGGAGGAGGAGGCGGTGGCGGCAGCAGCAGCAGCAGGAGCTGCGGCCGGCGCTGGCGGCGGCCGGGGAAGGCGGCGGTGTGGAGCCGAAGGCGGCAACGGTGAGGCCGCTGTTGGGGCCCGCGAGGGAACGGCGGTGGCGACGCTGCCGGGCTGGCGATGGCGAGTCTGAGGGCGGGGGGAGCCGCCGGCCGCCTCCCGCCTTGGGGCCTCCGCTTCCCGTCCGGGCGCCTCGGCTGTGCCCCGCGCTCGGGCCCGGGGCGGGGGCGACGCTGCCGGCGGTGAGGCGGGGAGGGGACGGGGGGCGGAGGTTCTGTACGGCGCTGGAGGACCTGGCGCTGAAGGGACCCCGTGTGGGGTGGCGGGACCCTGGGAAGGGCTAAAGGGTCCTGAACGGGGCGCGGGGCGATGCTGGACTGGGAGGGCGAGGCCCCAGGAGCCGGGGCGGGCGTCACCTCCGCGGGGAGCTGTGAGCCTCCGCCACACGTGCCTGCGCTTCCCGCCGGCCTGCCAGGGCCGCGGTGACAGCAGCCGGTTTGGCCGGTTCCCGAGCCCTGCGCTCGGGCTTGCCGAGCTTATTCCGCTCTTCCCCCTGCTCCTTCCACTGCTGTGCCCCCGGTTGGACGGGGCTGGCTCCTCGCCGTGCTCCTTGGGCATCTCCGGTGGGCCGGGGGCCTCTCTGCTGGCTCTTCTCCCACTTCGCAGAGCCTTGGGTGGGCAGCTTCGTGGTTCTTAAGGAGCAGGCAGGGACATGAGGGTCTTGAACGCGCTCTCCGCGCGAGTGTTGCCCTTAGAAGGTGTAGGTAGCGCTGTGCTTAGCTCTGGGTGCCTTGAGAGGATGATTCTGTGGGGAAGGGGTCTTGCCACGAAATCATGGTAAATGCTGACCTGCAGTTCTCGGCATCCCCCACTCAGATGCTGATATATTGCCGATTAATGATCTGTCTTATAACTTACCTCGGTTTTATTTTCGATTTTACATCTGCTGGTGTTTTCAAAGCTACTCAGTCGCAGCTGGGCTGCTCTTGTATCTCCCCACGGTTCCAGGTAGCTCAGACAGAGTTTGTAGACACCCTTAGACCTTTGGGATCCCCAGGCAAAAGCTTTGCTCTAGGCCTCGCTTGCTTTCCGCTATCTCACGGGTGCTGCTACCTAAGGCAATTCAGTGTCCTTTGCTCTGTGCCTCAGCTCTCATGGGCCACAAGGTAATTGTTACTGTTGCTCACATGTTAATGTAGCTCCTGCTGCATTGAAATCAGGAGTTAGTTTTGCCTTTCATTATAACATCGTGGTGTATGTGTTTTAAATAACTTAAAAAGTCAACACCACCCAAAAAATCCTCTTCCTAAACATAGCACGGGGAAGAAAATCTACTCTATGAGTCTGTTTATGATTAAAAACAAGGACTGTGAAATGAAGACTTTTTCCTCCCCTCCCCACCAGTGTGCTGAATGGGTAGGGTTTTATAGAAGTTCACAGGTTGCCTTCAGATCTTTGAGCAGAGAGATTTTAAAGCACGATATCTGTATTAATATGTAGGAAGAAGGAAGAAAAGAGATGGAGAAAGAGGAAACACCTCTCTGTCTGCTGCTTTGTGAATGATTTTATTTAAAGAACAGAAATATGCATCTAATTCTGAAACAAACAGTGGCAGAGACGGATTTTTCTTGTGTGTGTCTGTGTGCACCTGCTACGACGTGTAATAAGATAGCAAATTAGATACTGCAGAGGAAAAGCAAATAACTCCCCACCCCAACAGCAGCCTGTCAAAGGAATGTCTAACTGTTCAGGTACAAAGCTTCTTCATTTATGTACTGAGTGTAGAATAACCTAGAAATGTGTAGGTGATTATTAGTTCTTGGTTTAAAATGATGAGATTTCAGGGGTGTCCTCTTCTGTCCAGTCCTTATACGTGCCAGAAGATTTTTCTCTCTGTGCTGAAGTGCACTAAAGCTTTGTGTGTATTGAAGGGTGAGGGATGTGTTGGCTGAAGCAGAAAAAGCTTGGAAATGTGACCTCAAATGTCTGTACCTTTAAGGATCAAGAGGAAGATTTTTATTCGGTCAAAAAATTAGGTTTTATATAATTTGTATGGTTCCTTTTATACAAAGATCTCAGCTTCCCAGTGAGAAGCAGAAAACCAGCTGTCTCGTATCTGCATCACGGAGCTGGGCAGGAGAGAAACAACCTCTTTCCTGAGGTGATGGTGCTGTAGGAAGGAGCAGTGCCGGCACATGCTGATTGCTGTGACTTTCTCGAGCTCCTGTAGATTTCCTGTCTGAGCTGTATCTGTTCACCATCTTCGAGTGTGCATATCCAGGACAGCCTTTGTTAACATAGCTTTGACAGATCGGGTAATTCCTTTAGCATTCCTCCCTTTATTCTTTGAGCCCTGTTAAAGTTTTTCTTGTGAGTGACTGAGAATATTTCAAAACACATCTTCCCTCAGAAGAAGTAGAACGATCCGTCTTGCCAGGATGATTTTTTTTTGTTTGTTTGTTTCCAAAACTGCTTTTCTTTCCCTCTCTAAAACATTTGGGTCAAATGTTAACTCTGTATGTTGAATGCAAGTTTTATAATGTTTGAACATGACGACCATGAATGAATGCAGCACTTGTTTAATCTTTTGGCATTCCTTAGGGGACTACTGGCTCTGCTGGCGTGTCTGAAAAATAACGCACTGGAATCCTTATTGGACTGGCATGTTTAGAAGTGCCTCAGATGGATGGTGTTTTGTTATTTAATGAAAGGCAATTATATACTGCGTTAGCTGTAATCTCAGCTGCCCTCAGTTAGATGCCAGTTTCTGCTGGAACAACCCTTTCGCTCTTCTTGACCAGCAGAGCTGAAGCCAGCTCTGTCAGCAGCGTGCTCCCTGGTGATTTCGAATATCTACTGATGTGTCTGTGCTTGTCCAGGTATCTGTCCTCTGTGCGTTTATCTTTCCAGAGCGATGTTGCACTTGTGTGACTTGTACTGGTACAGGTGACCCTCAGAAATACCCCAAATCTGGTATCTAGCTCATGGCCTCCAAAAGGCTGGGAAGGTTTTAGAGGGTGTGTCTAAGAGCAGATTACAAGTTTTGTGCCTTAGCACCCTCTCTGTTCCACCTGGAAAGTCTCATCGAGTGCTTGTACAAGCTCAGACAGAAGACTCTTTGGTCAACAGCGCTGTGCATGCTTTTAATTTATGAGACATGTCTTCACTCTGCTGTTTTGAGGAGAAACACCATTAAAAGCTGTAAAGTTTTCCTGATCATTTTTAATCTTACTGACTATATTTTTATCTTGTTTTGAGGGGCAATTGCAAGGCAAAGAGAGAAGCTTGGTATTAGATAGTTAGCTTATCTGACACTCATTCCGCTTGACAGCGGCATCCACTCGGTCACAGTAATAATTATCTAAGTTCTGTATTTGTGCTTCTGTGTTATTATATGCCAGCCGTATAGCAGTCATGGTGCTAATTTAAAAGGCTAAGAACATGGAGAGCTAAAAACAGAGTGCTGACTTGAGGTTTTCAAAGCGTGTGAAACAGTTACAGTTTCACCCAAGTCTATCAAGATGAACTTCTTGCCATAAAAAGCAGCATTATTCTTTCAGCTGCTTTAGTTTTAACTGTATTAGGGAGAAGTCCTGTGTCTTTGCTTCTATGTATTTACTTCTGAGGCTGACAGGAGGTGATATTTTCCTTCTCAAGCTTTCACTTAAACTTTAGATCCCCCAATAAGTTAAACTTGATGCTCTACTATTCCAAAATCAAAACTTATTGTGGACCAAATGCACTTACTGAGGTGGTTGAAGCACATTATCATCAGAAGTCAGGGTGAACAGTCAAGCAAATGACTCTTCTTGTTATAAAAATGGAGAGTTTAAGGGCAAGGCAAGAATTTCTTTGGGGAAAAAGAAAAATATAAGAAAAGTAGTAAGTATTGTTAGCAGGCTTACCAGAAAAGGTCTCAATTATTTACTTCCTGGGGTGAAAACTTTTCTCTGCTTCTCAGTCCTTGACTCATTCTGTGGAGAATGATGTGTGCTTAGGAGGATCATGTGCTTTCTGATCTTTTAATAGACTACAGCAGTGACATTTTTATAATGCATGTGTACAGCAGCAACTTGAGGTGTTAGAATTTGCATCGTACTTTCTGCAACTTTTTTCTTTTAAGCTTTTTAACAGTGACGAGCTATTTCTTATTAATTAAAGAGGGGAATTGTTGCTAAAAAATGAACAGACTGTGTTTAGACATAGCAACGTAGATCAAGAAAAAGATGCTTAGAATATTGCTAGCCCAAAAGAATTTTTTCCTGTTACAGATACCCTCTTTTGGTTGTGCTTTATATTCAGTAGTCTCGTTCTTAGTGTTTCGATGGTATTTTTTTCATCTCAAGGCATTTAGGAATCTGAATGAGCACAGTGAATTATGGAACGGTAAGATAAGGTGACTTAAAATGTCCTTGATGTAGAATTAAAATCCCGAAGCAGAGCAGAAGCTTTAGTAAACTGTCTTTCTCACAACATTGCTGGAATATCTGGCTGATGGTTTGAGGTCCTAAGCCTCTCCCTCTTTTTCATCTGATCAGTCTTGGGTTTTACAGCCTGGCTGCTGTAAAAACCCTGATGTTGAAAGATAATCTAAAAGTGTTCGGTCCTGAATATGCTGTGGGTCTGTGAACTCATAGGGTAAACAGTCATCTCCATGGTCCAGAAATGCAGCTTTCACTGTCCATCTCAGTTAAGAAACAGATCTGAAGTTGCTGCTTGAGCTCTAGATTGGCCACGTCCTTAATGAGGGGCAGCATCGGGGGGGTGGGGGCATTCGGATCGATTCCCAAACAGCAAATTTAGTTCTTCCCCCTGTCCTTCTAAATCTACAAGAAAGCAGGAGTGTCTTCTGGGTTCTTAAGGAATCGGAGTTTCACTCTTTGAAGTCGGAGAAAACCAGTAGCTATTTATGGGGATGTCCTTATACTGTGGTGCGACGGTGCTTGATAGTGGGCTGAGTGATGACAAGGCACAGTGTTTGCCTTACAGTGCTGGGGCTGTTCTGAATATCCTCTCGGTGTCTTTCTCTCACCAAACATACGAGTTGTTTCAGACTAAGTAGTATTTATCTCAACAAATCCCCTCTAAAATAGTTGAAAGCTATTTCAGGATCCCTGCTAGTGATTGTATAGATGTGATTCGGTTTCATTTGTCAGCCACTCTTTGTTTCAGGGTCTGTTCATCAAATCAAAGGCACTGCCAAAAGAGCTGTGTCATAGCAGTGGGCATGCTTCCCGACTTATTACAAGCTTTTGGGTTTGTATTTTTACGATGGCAAAAGTAAACTGTGTTTTGGGTTAGACTGAAGTCGTACTAAAACTTGCATGCGACAGTATTGCCTGGAGCGATCTTGGTAGCAATTCTGAAGGCACTTCAGGGGGATTGCTTTCATTCCATTAGCTTAATAGTTATGTCTAGTTAAAATAAGCAGAGATCCACTTCTTCAAGCATCTGTCCTTGATAAAATTCTCCTTTACATTAAGAACACGGTACAAGAAACTGAGGCTTTGTGGCTCTCGTCAGCCGAGTGTTTACCTTTGTGAAAGGTGTACCTCTCTAGAATTCCCGTGATGGTTTTATTGGAATGGGCTGGAATGAGCCGAAGTAGAATGACATAAGAAGAGTGATCCTATATAAACTAGGGAATGTTGTTGCTTATTTTCTTACTAATTTTTCAACTTCCTACACCAGTAGCTGCAAACCACAGATCTGAGAGAAAGGTCTGGATTCCTTTTATTTTTTTCCACCTGATCAGCTGAGTTTTAAATGCAGAATTCTTTCTTCCTTTAAAAGTGAGATATAAAACACTGGTTTGATAGGCACGTACCAGGCCTGTATATTTTGATTCTGGCAGTAAGCAGAGCATCTAGTAAGCCAAATAAATATGATCTGATGGCACTCGGTGTGGTAAACATTGAATTAAATGACGCATATTATTTTGGCGTCTTTTCTTATGATAGTGAGGTACCTGAAGGATGTATTTGGATCATCCTATCACTTGATTAATGGACATCAAAGTCCATCATTTCTGGCAGACAAAATAAAACCAAAGTCATGTTTTTAAATGCTCCCTTCTAATTGCTGTGTGTTGAATGAGTAATCAAATGTGGACTCCAAAATGCCAACCCTTAAGTCTATTGAAATCTTAAGTTCTTAATTCTGTGTATTTTCTGCTTTATGTACAAAGTCTTCCCTAAATTCTTTTCATCTGAACTTAAATGATATCTGAAGATGCCTCTGTAATCCCACAGCCTCTAATGACTGAACAGTACAGTGAAATTCTTGAGCAACATTCAGATAATCAATTTGGTTTAGCAGGGGCTGCTGCAGAAGCTGTTACATCGGTACCATAATAATTTGCTGTTTGTGACCTGCTTTGTTAACAAATGCCTACAGTGCTTTCTGGCTTGTTTCAGCCTGAACTTGCTACTCATTCAATAAATGCTTTGGAGCTGACAAAACGTGCTGGATTTGCACTAAGTCATGAGCATTAGGTTCAGAGAGGAGCTCAGTAATTGGCTTCAGTGGCTAAATGCAAAGAGACCTTGATGTGAATTCATAGCTCAAAAACTGTTCTGTTTAAGTAGCAAATGGTGAGGAATACAAAGTGTGCTGCATATTTACAAGAGAAGTTCTAAGAAGTTAATGCGTGAAGGCTTCCAAATCCATCTTTTTGGTTTAACTACATGTAGTTGTTACAGAATTACTTCGAAGCTTCGCGTGACATTCGCAGTGGATGTTGTGCCGTGGAACGATTTCACTGCAGATGTAATCCAGAGTTTACGACGTGGAGATGCAGTCTTTTTGGTCACCCAGTATGAAAGATCTGCAGTAAACCCAGAATGCAGCAGAGGAGGCATCATGATCAGGAAGACAATATTGTGCTGGGATGAGGCTCATCTCTCACACTCTGGATGTGCTGATACTGTAGTTTTTTCTAACGTGAGAAATCTGGCTGCGTGATATGTGGCAGTGGAGGACTCCACTTGTGTTCCTCCTTGGAAACCAAACCAGATGGTGGCAATAGGAAATGCTGTTTGGAGCGTGAGGCTGTTTGCTCTGCAGTTTATCCCTCTGCTACGTCCACCTCACCCGGAGTTGTTTCGGTGGGGATGTTGGTGGGTATGTCCCAGTGTGGTCACCTTGTGGACCTGCTGTGGATGAATTAATCTCATTCCCATCTGAACCTTCCGGAAGCAGATCTCTATGATCTGGCCCATGCAAGCAAACAGCAGTGCAATACCAAGGCATTTATTCTTTTTAGAGTTGAAATATGACTGTATTTTTAAATTGTGTATGAATTTCAAAAGGCTATAAAGTCAATTAAAAGCATTTTTTGAAGTGCTTTTGGAAATACATATTCTCACTTATTATAGAACTGTAATACTAACCCAGGAGACTGCAAATACCACTTCTAGAGCAGTAATGAGAATGAGATCCGAATCATACAGAAGATGCTTATACATTTCAAAGTTTTAAGATTGCAATAATCATAATCATTTTAAGAGCTGTAAGCATTTGTAACTCTGAATGGTCTTGGAGTAACTTTCCAGGTTCAGAATTCCAAATTACTTTCTCTAAACCGTTGTCAGGATATTTGAGGAATGATTCACGAGCTGCTGAAAGCCTGGCAATAGTGGTATGAACATCAAAAGTATGAAACAGATATTTAAGAAGTGCTGTTCAGGCTGCTATTTCAAACCGAGTGCTTCGTGTGGTGAGTTTGTTTTTCTCTCAGGAAAGCGAAGTTACTGGATTGTGATGGTCTTTGGAATGTATTTTCCACATCACTTCTGTAGAAGGGATTTTCTGGTTTATTTTATACGTTACTTTTTTTTTTCTTCATGGTATGGTCAGAATTTCTTTTTTAGATACCTGGTAGTTGACTGCCTCGGGGATTGCACGTGATCTTCTCTAATCATAGATCCCGGGAGATTTTTCAGCAGTTTTCTGTTCTACGCGACCCTTTCAGGATATTTACTCCGTATCTGTTGATCTTAATGTTTGTATTTTGCAAATCACCGCTACGCTTGGCACAACGAACAAGTTCAAGCGGGCTCTTTACTGAGCTTAGAAATGTGTTGGCGTTGAAAGGCATTTTCCGACAGCAGTTAGTCTCTTAATGGTGTTAACTCAGTTTAATATTAATCTTTTTATTTTGAAATATATTGAGGGACTTGCACGTGACCGATAGCGGACGCTTATCGATGAAAAGAATTATTTCACTTACCTCCTGTGGTTTATTTGTAGAATAGTGTTCAAGTACACCTCAGAGAGGCGGGCTGCTTTCAGTCAATTCAAACGTTCTGCTGCTCTCTTCTACACTATCCTCTTTGTTTCCATACCAAACGGAGAGACAACTTGCTTTTCTCCATAGAAACACCGCATCTGTTCCACGCGAGTAGTGACGTTAGCAAATGTTTCTTCCTTAAATTGTCAAGTCATTGTTTCAAGTGTTTTATCAGACAAAATGTTTTAATTGTGGCACTACCTGTCCTGAGGAAAGAAAATGTGGTGGTGGCAACGTGCTCCTCAGATGTCAGCTAAGCTTGAAGAACTATCAGTACTGTTGTTTCTTATCGTGGCCATATGGTTCTTACGTGGAGCGAGCTGAGACTTTTCCCCTTTTTTTCTTACTTAGTTCTGGTTTTGGATTGGTTTTGTTTGGGGTTTTTTTGAGTACTAGCTGTTGAAAATACAGTCTTGAAACAGTGGTGGACAGCTGGTTTCTTTTTATTGTAGGAATTCCTCTTTTGACAGTCGGAAAATAATCTGCCTTTTTAATTCAGGGTTATGTGGTTACAATTTTATTGATTTTTAATCTCAATTTGCCAATAGGATTCCTATCTATTATCAGATGAGGAGGATTTAGTTTCTTAGACCAACAGTTCTCAGCTTGTTGCTTATGGATTGCTTTGATCCGTGCACTCCTTAGGGCTCTGTAAAAGGTAAATAAGAATGAAGATATTATTAATCAGCTAAAAGGGCTGCGCAAGGATTCATACCCACAGTCGAAATTTTTATCGGAGTCAACACACCAAAAAAAAATTGCAATTCATTCAAGAATGTGGCACGTTCTCGTATGATAGGAAATTATGTGTTTCCCAGTTGTGACACAAGTGTAAAGCTTGGGTTTAAAAATCTCTTTTATGCTCAGTTATGATGTTGGTAGAACTTGTGGCTCGCTGAACACTTGAGAAGTATATATTACCACGTTCTTTCTGGGCATTTCCTTAGCTTCCTGATACGATCTTCTGAGAAACTCAAAGCCTGGTGGTGATAAAGATTCTTTTTCAGGAGAGCTGAGACAGCTTGAGGGAAGGAAGGAGAAGCTATGGGAGACAAGTAGCTAACTGCTCTCGCTGTGAGAACTAGGATGAGGTAATGGACATCTGGAGCCCGTTAGGAAATGCTGGAGTGCATAATGCTTAAAATCACTCGATGCAAATTTATGTGCTTTCAGGGTTTTATGGATTCTAGTAGGAAATGATCTTGTGAAGGACCTGTCTCTTTCTTAGACCAAAAGCTGCATTTTTCTCTGTTGCATGAGGCGGTAATTTACCAAGATGCATTGCCTGTATTTTAGTCATTTTTTTTTGAATTAAGCTACAGTTTTAGTAACTCTGAAACCAAGGCACAAGGGATTGTGTTACTTCTGGCCTCGTTGAAGGCCTGTATGTTGAGAAAAGCAAATGACACAGCAAATATGTAACTCATGACTGTGGAGAGCAAGATTTAAATATGAATGAGTACCCCGGGCCAAGAAATGCAATATTAGAACGCTCTAACTTACTGTTCAGCAGAGGTTTGGTAAACATCTATTAATAAATAATGATTTGAAACTGGCAAAATTTGATTTTGGGGGTGATAATTTAGCGTTTATTTTCTTTTTATTATACCAATCCTTGCACAATATAGATGGTTGCTACTTGTGTGGTGCTGGAATGCTCTTGGGGCAAAAAATGAGGGAGTATATTGCAGAGAACGGCCAAAGGACCGTCACAGCTTCCTGAGATTAGGAAGCAATCTTTCTTAAGGGGGACTTGCTTTGCCCCAAATGACACTGAATTTCCATAAATGTGGTGTTTGGCACTGGCAGAGAAGACTGTGAACTAGAAAGAACTGACCCTGAAACAAAATAGGATAAAATAACCAGATTTAGCAGGGAAGGGACCTATGTACTAGGAAGGGGGAAAAAAAGTGTCCCTGCTGTGTCCAAAGTGACATGTTCTGTCATCCTCTAGTTGATCTGCTCTCTCTGTGTCTCCCAGTTCTTTCATGCTTGGTCATATTTCATCACGCCTATCCTTCTGCTTCGATTTTTTAGAACACTTCAT
>JAAGNO010024495.1:8316-19511 GCA_033439905.1 Ceryle rudis
GGTGGAGTATGTAAGCTTTTTATTATTATTAATTTTTCCCCAGTGTCATTTATCACTATAGAAAGAGAGTAACAAACCTCATGCTTTTTTTCCAGTGTTTGCATTGCATCTGCACAGGTGGCTGCCTGGGTGCTGAAAGAGGAGTCATCTACAGACTCACACCTTCTCAGAGAGGGTTTCCAGTAAACTGCTGTATTTTTATTCATTCCTGCTTCACTAAACTAAATTTTCAAATAATCCCTTAGGGCAATAAACCAGATGGAAACAATAATTTACGTATCTCAGGAGAACAACACACAGGTTATTCAGAGATGGAAGGTTGAAAACACAGAACACTATGCATAAATTACTGTATTTTTTGCCTGTAGTAGGCATCAATTATTTAATTGAATTTAGCTACCTAATTACTGATTAAGTTTCCAAAATACCTAATTATGAATATTGCTAGTCAGTTCAACTGCTCTTCTTTCTAGTGCACACAATTATTAACATCTCCTGAGCTGACTTTTTTTGCAACTTATAAATACATTTCTCAACAGAACAAGTTTATGAGAAAAGAGTCTTACATTAATAAGATGCATTTTAGCCCCATATTTCACCAAATAAAATATAAATAAGTCATAGTTGTAATGTCTGACAATTTTCTGCTGATTTCAGAAAAGTGAAAATTCCCTCAGGAGTTTTGTTTATGTTTTAAATGTGCTTTGGGATGGAGAATGTGATCTAAGGATAGTTTGTTTGCAGAGTGGAAAGTTAGACCATAGTAAGTCTAACAGGTCACTGTTAGTGACTTCAGCACTTCTTTGTAAGCATGTGGTCTGAGATCAAACCAAAAGAGCCCATTAAGCTTTTATCTGTCCAAGTGAGCCATTCTAGACTGCTGGGAGACACCTGGCAGTAGGTTAATACACTGAAGCAAGGAAACCTTGTGGTACTGGCTCTGCAAACAAATAGTTTCCTAGAAGAAATGTTTCACTGTGTTCAAGTAATCACTTACATAAGAGCTGAAATGTATGTTCTGTGAGACTGCTGTAATGGTGAGACTGTCTGGGATGTTTTGTTCAGGTTAGGTGGGTTCAGAAGTTGGACAGACATATTTTTCATGTTTTTCTAACTCTATGAATGCTTTTGATTTTGACAAATCAACAGTTTGAGGAAAGGCCTTGAAGTACTTCCAGTGGGTGCTGTTGTTTGTGATGCTTTGTGTTTTCTATTTATACTGCATCATTTGCCCACCCTTCATCTTCCAGCAGGAAACAGTTATTCTGTAACAAGATTCTGTTCCATCATTGTTCTCTCTTTTAAATTAAGACAATGGTGAAGCATTTGCAGGGGTTAAGACCACAAGTTTTTTACTCCAAAATCTGCCATTTAACAATATACTTAAATTAGAAGGAGTTAAAAAGAAGCATATAGGAACATCAATAGCTCATCTCTGTGAAAATACTGACATAGGCAATTTCAGGTTCGTTATAGAATCATAGAATGTTTTAGGCTGGAAGGGACCTCTAGAGGTCATTTGATCCAATCTCCCTACACATGTAGGGCCATCTCTACCTAAGGCAGGTTGCTCAGAGCCCCATCAAGCCTGACCTTGAATGACTCCAGAGATGGGGCCTCCACCACCTCTCTGGGCAGCCCATTCCAGTGGTCTATCACCCTCATATTAAAGAACTTTTTTCTAATATCCAGTCTAAAAGTCCAGTTAGACCATTGTCTCTTACTAGACTAGCACTAAGAGTGGTTGTAATTTATACTGTATTTCAGTAGCTGCCAGAAGGAACACAGAATCTAAGCAGCATAAAGACGTAAGGCATTCTCCCTTGTTCCTGTACCACAGTGCCCTATAACTGCTGGGATGAATTTCCGTGCCTGGGGTGTGTAGGCAGGGAAAGACTGACCAACACATCTGTCTTTTCCTTTTTCAGAGGTCATGTCTAAGCAGTACTATCTAGACTGAACTGAGAGAGGTTGTGATATAAATGCCTTTCAGTCTTTTATGTTGATCTAAAAGGCACAGTATAGAGCACCTGGTACTGTGTTAACTTTGTTGACTCCGATGCATATGCATACTAATCTACTATTTGTTGTAGTACTATATGATCTTCTAATACCACACTAGATAATGTGAATATCCATAGGCACATGATTTTTATTTTATGTTCTCTCCAAGAGGCTTTTTTCTATATACTGTCTATTGTTTTGTGAAAGTAGAATTTAAATAGCATGAGTGTCTTTGTTTCTCAATGCAGTAAAGCTGTCTCGAACCTGAAATTAACCTGAAAATGTGTAACTAGTTTTCATATTAAAACTACTCGCAAAAACTTGCATACTGCAGGTCATGATCTTACCTGGGGTAGATGTCTGCAAAAGCTCTCCATGCATCTGCAAGTGCAGACGGAAACTCCAGAGGGAATGGGATGGCACTGGAGAGAAAGAAGGCTTTATCTTTGTTACAGACATTTTCCAGAAATATTCCATACATCCAGTTCGGTTTCCTGACTATTAAGAACCACAACTGTTGATGGGATGAATGCATGTACTGGTGGCAGCCACAATCATGTAATGATTTACCATCTTGCATCCTTCATCCACTGTGGTGAAGATGAAAAGCCCACTTCTCTTCCGTCAGTCCCAGCACAAGAGGCATTATTGAGAGGGTCTGCTATATGTCTTCTGCAGGTGTTTTGGAGCTCCACCTTTCTCCAGTCCAGTCTGGATCAGTCCATGGCAAATGGTGGGGCATTCCTGGGACAGTCAATTCCAGGTGTATCGGATGACCCTCAAGTGAAAACAAACTGCAGCCTGCACTCTAGTGCTATAGGAATAAATTAAAATATATTAGTGGTGTCAGTTGTAGTGTACCACTCAGCTGTCTTTGACTCCGATTCACATTGAAGCTCTAGCATGCATGTCCAGCACAGAAGCACTTAGCAGTGACATTCAGGCCATGGTATTCCACTGTTAGTCTCCATTCTCCTTTTGCACTGGCCATATGGGGCTGCTGAAGGATAAGCAAGGTTTGTTGAGCACCCTCTGGGTCTCTGGTTGACAAATCAGCTTGTAGAGGGGGAGTCTTGATTGGTGCAGTATTGCCATCGGTGCACTGTGATGGTAGCAGCTGGCACTTGATGCTCTTCAACCCTCAGCAACCCCACCACAGAGAGTTTTCTGAGATATTAGACAAGGTGAGCAACTTTTAACTTCCTCCAGGGAAACCAAAGGCCCACTTTTGAGTCCTTGAAATACTCTTTCCTGAGATGGTCTCTGCCAAGGGTGCACGGGGCCACTGGGCCAGTCACAATGGGATCTCTATGCCACTCCTTCCCAGTTAGACTCACTTCAGCTTCCAGTACAGTCAGCTGTTGGGATCTCCCTGTTAACCTGGAACTACAACCCTTCTATAGGTTGATGGCAGCAGGGTGAACTGTGCAACAGTATTCACTAAAGCCTTGTACTCCTGTGAGTCAGATGTGTCAGGCCATTGTGGACACACAGTTCAGGAAACCCCTTTGTCCCTTTCCTCCACCTGGCTGGGGGCAAGGCTCCTCTAATCCTGATCAGAATCACTCACATCTTCTGAAAAAGATTTAGAGGTCCCCTGAAGAGGATCAGAATTAAGATCAGACCTTCTACTCTGTCTGTGGAATTTCCCACTGGACACTGAGTGGCATTTTTCTTGGAGGAATCCCCTTTTGTGATTGCTTTCCCTCTCAGCTCATGTACTCATGTAGCTAGGATGAAAGTCTGTTTTCCATCCCAATTCCTCATGTCCACTCTGCAGTCATGTAGGTAGAACCATGTGGTACCATTCAGTGTGTGCCTCTCATATTCTTTCTCTTGGGCAGGGGAGCACCTACTCCTAATAGCTGAGATACAGTCTGTACATGTGGGGAGTAGGATATGTCCTCTTTAAATTGCTGGAACTCCTGGGATGGTTCCTCCACAGCTGAGATGCAAACCTGTAGGGAGGAAGAAAAATTGCCTTTGTACTGCTGAAGCTGGCCAGCCAATTCATCCACTGTTTGATCCTGCCTGTCTTTCCGGGACACTACTGCCAGTGAGTTGGCATATGATGGTGGTGAACTTCATAGGAACCTCTGCTGCATGGGTGGTATACACTAGAGATCATCCAGATCTGTAACTGCTCATTATTTGGATCATTAGAAATCACCTCCAGCACTGATAATTCCCTCAGGTACTGGATACCTCTCTCTATAGTGGTCCACTTGCCTAATTCACATGCAACATCTTCCTTGAAGAGGTACCTTTCCTTCATGCCTAACGGGAGTTGCCTCCAGAGGCTGAGGGATTGTGTCTGTTTTCCAACTGCCTTATCACTATCCCATTCCCTAGACAGGGATCCCAGCTGCTTGGCCTCCTTCCCTTCTAATTCCAAGCTACCAGCCCCTCCATCCCAGCATTGGAAGAGCTAGGTAATAATTGGTTCACCTGGATGACAACTGAAACTCTTTCGCACATCTCACAGCTCAGCTGGGGACAGGAATCAGGTGATCACCTCTGGCTCTGCCTCCTGTTCTCATAATGACCCTGGTTCATTTTCATCCCTTGCTAAGCAAAGCAATTTTTTTGTGTATTTCTTTTTCTATATAGGAATGACTGACACCAGCACAGGCTGGTTCTCTGGTTCAGCTGCAGCACCTGCTGGTCTGTTTTTAGGTCCAGAGACCTTCTCATCCCCTTGAGGGCACTGGTTAGTGTTGAAATGGACTCAAGCAGGTGTGGGCAACGCCCTAGCACATTGCAGTAATTTGTGTCTCTCTGGAACAGACAGGTTGACAACACACTTTGTCCAAATACTTTACTAGTTTTTCAGGATTCTGGGCTTGTTCAGAAGTGAAATTCCAAAACACTGAGAGTGACCACTGCCCTAGGCACTTGCCCATGCTCTCCCATATACCCTGCCTCTCATAACTATCTGGCCTCAGGGTTATATTCTTGAAAAAAACATGTGTAACCCTAAACAAGACCTGGACATATTCAGAAAATATATCAACAAGAGCATGGTAACTTGTATATCCCAAAGATATAAAAAATTCTCAAAAACCATTGTAATTAGCCTGAAGGATAAAGGGGAGGTGAAGGAGTGGGTGATGCAGAGACTTCTTACATAGGCAAACTCACTTGCCTCAGTTTATTGATATTTTTGAGTGCAAACTACATGCATTAGGATTTGACCTATTTACACCAAGCTGGAACAGAAAGCTTCCATTTTATCTCTAAGCAGCTTATTGCCAAACAGGGTTTTGCAACTGTGCCCATGAACAGGCTCAGCTAGGAGAATTTTGGAGTTCTTCTATCTCACCTGCTTCCTGCCTGTTGTACTAAATACACTATTAAGAGAAAGCACACACACTGTGGGAACAAGTGGCGCACAGTCCCCAGTAAGGCATAGTTGCTACAACACATTCAGTAAAGAATGACATTTATCACAGTGATCTCTGTAATGTGGCCTCCTATCATATTGGATGCCTAGTGAATCTTCAAAGTGTTGATACATTTCTTCAAATTTCTTCCTGTTTTTCTGAACCGTTTGGATGTGCAGGTGTTCAGTAGTGAAATGGAACTTGTAAAGCTTAACACAATTAAATTAAATTAAATACATGACACAAAATGGTATGTAGAACTGTGAAGTTAAATAAAATGCAATGTTAGCTCTCACTGACTTCTCTTTCACTCACCCTTTGGAAATTAGTATCTCAGAGCTAAAGAAGTGATGTACACATAATCCCCCAGTGGTAAAATAACTTTCAGATTCTTTTGCATTAAGATTTAAACCTCTGTTTTTTCTCCTTCCTGCTGTATTGAGGTGCACATGTGGTAGTTAGGATTATAAATTACAATGCTGGCGCAAAGGGATGAATGAATGCTGGACTAGGGGAGTTTGTGTAAGAAATGCTTGTATTTTGGCTTTAGTTAGCACTTTAAATCATTTTATATAGGTTTAAAAACAAAATAGACAATCAACAATACAATTGGGACTGCTCCTGCTGAGAGTGTCTGTCAGGCATGCTGCGTGTATAAAGGCAGAAGAAAATTTAAGGAAAATTACTGTTTCACATTAGGCAAAACAGAACTAAGAGAAATAATATTGTGGGCACAGTAAAGAGAGATGTGTCTTGGTAAATTAAACTTAGCTGTTAAAATTCCTTCTTTTGTAATCTGTCTTTTGGTATCATTAGCAGCCAAATAGATCACATTCATTCCTGCTTTTTGCACGCATTTCTTTCAGGAATAGCTCAAGTCAGGCTGTTGGGAAGGGGACGGGGAATTAAGGATATTGTATGCCTGTTCTGCTTCTTGTTCTCACTGCTCCTGAAGAAATCATTTACTAGTTCTGGTTGTGGTAAAACAGATGATAAAACTCCAGCTGGTGCCAGTGGGACGCAGCTGCGTTCATTGGTTATGCTTCACTTAAGAGAGCTTGTCAGAAAGTTTCTTTTTTTCCTTTCCCTTTCCCTTTTCCTTTTTTCTTTTTTCTTTTTAAATAGGTCAATGAGTTTGAAACTTGAAGCATTCAGCCTTAAACAATGAACCAGAGGATTTATGGGGTTTATGGTAACCTGCCTTACAAAAGCAACTGCGTTCCTGTCTTCAGAAAATTAAATTCTGGGGGCTTTGTTTTGTCTTGGAAGTCAAGTTTTTTAACAGCATTACTGTTCTCTCAGTATCTCTGATGCCAGTTGTAATGTATGTTAATAACTAGAAAACAGTCCAAGACCACTAACAGGCAAAAAAGATGTTATAACATAAAAGTTTTAATTGGTTGTCTAAATAATGGTGGCTGGGTTCTGATTCATTACACAGTTTATATCCCTGCATTTGAAGCAAGGTCTTGCTAAATCAAGGAAAAGTTGAATGCTCTGTGCAGTCTGCTTTCCTTCAGGAGTTATGGGTTCCAGGTGAAGGAGTTAACTCAAGGAGCACCAGTGGAATAGGTCTCCATGGCACAAAGGTTGAGGATGCAGGCTGGCCTGACTGCTGTATATTCATAACAGAAATAGGACATATGCTTGTGGCGAAGTGTAAGGGTTTAGTGAGTTGTTCATTTGGGGTTTTTTTAGGTTGTACTAGTTTTGCTTTTCTGTATTTAAAACCTGGTTTGTTGTTACAAGAAAACTCTCCTGTTTGTGGAGACGGTTTGCCTCCTCCTTTTGCTGGTTGACCACGTGTGTAAGAGTGTGAGGGACAGCAACACGGGAGAACTACGTACTTCAGTGGTTTTGATGTGAATGTGAGTCCTGATGATTCCAAACTGTAGAAATTTCAGATTCCTTACTCCATTTCCTCAAGTCTCTGTTGCTTTGGCAATGCTAAGCAGAAGGAGGTTACCAAGAACCTGCAATCCCTCATGCTGAGGCAGTGACAAAGACCAAAAATGGAGAGGGGGAGTCTCCAGCTGTCCCTGATCCCTTTGGAGCTGCTGCAGGGTTGCCTGGAAAAGAAAACTTCAGGCTGGTTGGGTTGGTGCTGTGGGCTGCTGGCAGGCCCAGGATGAACAGGGCATAGAGGTGTCTTTAAGCAACTCTACCTGGAGCAAAACTTGTTTGTGACAATGGGAATTATGGGTCCCTGTGGCCTCTCATGTTGAGGACATCAACAGGGCTCCAGGACATAAGATGTCTCACTGAGCTCTATGAACAGAATGAAAGGATTTTATTGCAATAACTGGCTTGAATTTTGCCTCTCCTGCAAAGTACTTTGGTTCAGCAAGTGCATCTCAGCTCACTCCACAAGTGTTGCTTTTTAGTAAATTTCATGCATTGCAGTGCATGTGGTATTGTCAGGCTCAGCCAGAATCTGCCTTTTCCTAAAGTCGTGCATGTTTTCTGTTATATTAGAAATTAAATTCTGTTTTCAATTTCAAAGCGGGCAGTAGTGTCCAATTTGTTTGTGCTGTATAGTTGACAAAGAGCACTAAGAAGTCCAGGAATGTGTTATAAAATTTCAGCCTTGGCCTATTTAATTTTCCAAGCAGCTTTTTCATATATGTATATAGTAACTTCATATGTGTTGTGGACCTGTGTGAATGAAATGCTGAAGTCATCTAACTTCCTGATAAACTCACACAGAGTATTAAAACTTAATTTCAGTTGCACAAGCTAAGCACTGCACTTAACTCCACACATTTTAAAGTAGACCCCAAAAACCATTCCTTTAAAGAAGAAGAAAAGGCATACCTTTTAAGTTCATTCCCCTCTGAATTCACCTTGCATCCATACTGGATCCACCTGAAGATGATCCTTACTTCCAATATTACTGTGTAATTCATAGAAGGCACTTAGGTATGAGTCTTGGCAATTCAAGCAAGTTCCAAGCCTGGTTGTCAAATCTGAGAAAAATGATGTAGTCAGGCTTCAGCCCTGTCCTAATAAGTCAGCTAAACAACAGTATTCCTGGGAAAGAGATAATGCAACACAAATGATGGCTTTTCAACACTTTACCACTTAAATAATTTTTAAGTATTGATATCAAAACCAGTAATTAATTTCTATATGTCTGCTCAGGTTTAAAAAAAAAAATGTTCTAATAAAAAATAGTGGAACTAGGTAGTAGCTGCATGAGGCAACTGAAGTAACTTCAGGAGGACTAAACAGTACTTTTATTATTGAACTTAAATAAACAGAACAGTGTTGCAAAGCACAGTAAAGGATATAGAAAAAGCAATGTGTTTTATGAACTGAAATCTCTCCCCATGTAAACTAATGAATTCTAGTGAAAGAAAGAATAACTCCAGTTCTGCATGAAAATTGTAAGGCATTGGTAGTGTCTGAAAAAAACCACCCAACAGCATTTGTTTTAATAGTTGATATATTCTATAGTGGCCCACAGTAACTACTGTGCTTTAGAGGGAGACTGGTGTCTCACATAATACTCTTATATTCCTTTGTAGAACTTACCTGCTTTGAAATCTGCTTACACAGTTTCCTCCTATGGCTGTTGTGGACTGGAGGCTCACAGTCATTTATACACATTTGTCTAATGATGCTCTGTTAAGGAAAAAGGAAAGATTTTGCAGCTCTATCAGAGAAAATCACTTCAGGTAAGGAAATCAGACAGGCTTGTTGAGCAGGGGATGTATAATAGGAAAATGATTAAGGTAACTCCTGAATCTAATCCATTAGCTCAGCATCACACTTTGTTGAAAAGAAAGTGCTTTGTGATGTTTTTCTTTATCCCTTGCAGCAAGGACTTACTGAAGTTCTCGATCCTGAAAGACCAGATAGATGGTTTTATTAGATTGGTCTGTAATTAACAATTCATTCATATCCCTCTCTAAGAACCATCAAACTGGTGGATAAAGACTCTGTTGCTTTGGTTTTAGGAGATTGGTCTTGCCTACCTTGTCTAGTTCTGTTTAATTACCCATCTCCAGAAAATGGGAGACTTCTAGGAGTAAAAGTGTTACTAGTTTTGAGCCAAAAATCCCTTGGATGAAACTATCTGGACTGCATGACTTTCTAAAAATCAAGCTTACATCTCATGTGAGCATTATCTGCTGTGAAATTTGAGAAACTCTCTTCCAATTGTAATGAAATATATAACAATAGGATTTTTTCAGTTGTTTTGATATTTCTTATTCCACTTTGAATTGGAAGAGGAAAAAATAGATGAATGAAAAAGTACTTCAAAGTATAACTATCATTTCATTACTACTATTATTAGTGCTGTTGTTTTTTTCTCTTTTTGTGTTGTTTTATTAAACTGCCCTTATCTCAGTCCATGGGGTCTCACCTTTTTCTTCCTCTTGAGTCTCCTTTCAATCCTACAGGAGGGGCTGTGGAGGGGAGGAGAGGAAGTTGTGGGTGAGTTGCTGTGCAGTGTTTACCTACTGGCAGAGGTTAAACCATGAAAAAAATAAAATTTCTGTAATTATAACCATTTTGAATTTCACTCTGGTTCATATTAATTACATTTTTTGCTATATGAAAGTATAAAATGTTGGGATTTCAGTTATGTTTTGATGTATTTCAATGAAGCCTCCCTGTGTTGGAGACTGAATGTGTTCAGGTTCAGTCAGAGAAACAGAGCAGTTTGGCACAGGTTTGGGAGGTGTTTTGTTTTGATAAACTGCTTTCCTGTTCACTTGTTTTAATTTGCAGGTGAGTAATGGTTTGTAATGGTTCCTGGACCAGCGATGGGAGCTTCTGAAAGGTATTTTGTGGTCATTCAATAGATGTATTGTCACCACAGTTAAGTCTATCAAATGTAAATATTTTTCCAATGAGAAAGTGATAATTTTGCATGTGATGCAACTTTGGTTTGGGTATCCTTCAAATGGTTTTAAAACAATGCCCACTGGTCCCTGACACACATGTGTATTGTGTTATATGCAGTCACTATTACTGTGATAATCCAGCCTGATAGCACAAAGCACAATGAGGCCTGCATTATGCTATTTGCTCAGTATTTTGTTTAGACACTAATGAAGGCTGGAAATCCTCTTATGAGCTCCTCCAATCCATGTGTGTGCGTAGAGCCAAGTTCTTATGTTGACGGTAGGAGCACAAGAAGTGACAGTCAGAATGCTTTTTCTGATCAGTATGAATTATGTTGCAATTTTATTGAACAAGGAAGGAATTCTGGTAACTTTACAGAAAAAAAAAATAGATCAAGTTTTGTCATGTGTTAGAGATGTGAAGTAAATTTAAAAACAAAGCTGGAAGAGAAACATCATTCAGGAAGGTGTTTAACTTCTGAATAAGAGTATTGCCTACATTAGCTTCTGAAGAGTATTGCTTAACGCAGATACCTGACATTTCACTGGTAAGTTGTAAAATACTTAACTCCCCTGCTTTGTCAAGTAGGTCTGTAACCTGCAGTCCCTAGTCACTACTAGTTTATCTACAACTATCTGAAAAAATTAATAATTTAAAATATGATGTCTCTTAGCTGACCTTTCTGCTAAACTGTCTTGGCCTGATTTCTGCTTTTTCCTCTTAGCTGTAGCAGTTCTCAGTAAGGTCACTAATGAGACCATTTTCCCAGAAGAAAGGTGCCCCTTTCCATACTCTTGCGTTTAGATCTCCCTTTTCTGACTTTCTTCTGGTTGGGTTTCCAATTGTGTTTTTTTTTTCTTTTTTTTTTTGTTGTGGAAAGCTGTTCCAGGTTGTCTAGCCAACCGGTGGAGCCGCTTTGCTTGTCTTTTTTCTCACCTCGCCTGTACTCGGCGT
>JAAGNO010024497.1:0-14393 GCA_033439905.1 Ceryle rudis
AAGCCCAGACATGTCAAGGCAATACTGAGTCTGGATGGACCACATGTCCATTCTTCTCAAGATGCATTACAACACTCAGGGGGGACCTTATCACCCCTTACAACTACCTGAAAGGAAGCTGTAGTCACGTGGGGGTCAGGCTCTTCTCCTAGGCAACTAGTGACAGGACGAGAGGGCATGGCCTGAAGCTGCACCAGGGGAGGTTTAGATTGGATTTTAGGAAGGACTTCATCACAGAAAGGGTGATAGAACCCTGGAATGGACTGCCCAGAGAGGTGGTGGAGTCTCCATCCCTGGAGGTGTTTAAGGAAAGATTGGATGTGGCACATAGTTACATGGTCTAGCTGATGTCATGGTGTTGTGTCATAGGCTGGACTTGATGATCTTGGAGGTCTATTCCAGCCTCAGAAATGCTGTGATTGTGCGATTCTGAGATCCTTTACGCAACCCATAGAGGTTATGCTAATTACATGGATGTCTAAATACATTACTCAGAATAAATTAAATTGAGTTGTAAAATGACTTTTAGAGAAGCGGTAAATTCATCCCACTAACACTGTAATACTGCAGTGCTGCTAAAAGGAGGAAGAACAAGGCGTGGAAACAAAAAATCTTCACGCAAGTGGCTCATTTATGAGCCACCCATGGAGCTTTGTTCAGTCTTTCATAACTGGAACCTTATAAAGTTTCCCAATTCAAGTACATGAAGTATTGTGGAAGAAATATACCATGGCCTTCTGGTAAAAACACTTGGGGAAGTGGAAGACTATGACCATATGGATAACCTTGCCAGCTCACACAAGAAGACTGCCTAGCTCAGTATTCTCCTCTCCAACAGCAGCTACCAGCAGATGTTCAGGGAAGAGTAATACTAGGGAACTATAAATAGCACTCTCTTGAGCATTTCCTACCTTCTGTTTTCAAATCATGGGACTTCCTCCCATGGAGCACCTCTCTGAGTACTTCTCCATGTCTCTCCTTGGACTTCTGTAATCTTTTTGCGTCTACAATCTCTTTTGACAAGGAGTTTCACAAATCTAACACCTGCTGCAGTAACAATGGTCTTTTTGTGTTCTCTGCACCTGTCTCCTACTAACCTCATTGGGTGGCCACTGACACTTGGTTTGAAAAGGCAGTCAGCCCCTCCACCCCAAATCATTCACAACTTAAGATTCACAACTGTCCACATGTTAAGAATGCTTGCTTACTTAATCATTCCCCTTAGGGAAACTATTCCAGTCTCAAAGATCCTTGTAAGAAAAGGCTCTACATATAGTAATAAATTCTTCTGTGCACTGCAAAGTGGATTAGAAAGAAGTATGTGATACAAATACAGAAATAAGTTTCATATTCATCAGACACAGAAATACAATTAAAAATCCTATGTGTATCTTTTTAGAATTAAATAAAAAACAATGCTGTATCCACCCCTCTAACTAGTGCTTATAATTATATTACAGTCTTGGAAAAATCTGGGGTTTTTAAAGACCTGACTTATTCAGAAATTAATTTCGTACAAAAATTATTAGTTTAAAACTGTACACAAGCACCTTCCAGTTCAGAGCGTGATGTGGGGAAAAAAGCACAGATCTACAAGCTTAGTAGAACCTTTAACTGTGGAAATTGGTTATTCAACTGAGAAAAATCCCCAATTGACATTCATTAGCAGAATTCACATCAACTGGCAAACAAATCTACTTTTCCAGTGCATTCAGAAGTCAGTTCAGGCAATGTAAGACCTAAAAAAAGTCTTAAGTCATTGGGTGACAAAAACATTCCCCCAGTTTCTCCACAGCTCCCAACAGTAACAGGGGCTGCCAAGTCAGAGGAGCCCACAGCTGGCAAGACCAACCACAGACATACAACTGCACATAATTAGAGTAAAAACCCCTGGTCAATCAGTCAATTAGTAAAGAGCATCAGCAGAAAGGGGCTCCTGTAGAGAACACTACCTGACTTAGCAAACTCAGTTGAGGAGCACCAGTTTCAAATGCCAAGGATCCTTGAAAATGGACCTCAATGACATAAGAAGTGAACAAATCAACACAGGTCCCTCTGATACAGCAACATGCCTGAAGAGCCTAAATGTCCTCAGATATTCCTTCCATAGAGAGAGTTTGCATGGATGACCAGATAGACGACGGAAGTGCTTTGCCAAGGGTTGCAGGTCCCTTGTCCCCACACACAACCCACCCTGCTTACAGCAGTGACACTAACAACATACCATTCAGTAGCTGATACAGCACATGCATAGTAAATTGGTCAGTATTTCAACAACATAATTATTTTCAAAACAAACTGTGTTTTCAAAAAAAAAAAATCACATAAAAGTTCAATCTTGTTAGAGCTGGGAAAAAAGGTGAAGCAAAATTTTTCATTTTTTTAAAACATCTGTTTGAAATAGAACATTTTCTACAAAAGTGACGCTGTCATTTTAAAAGCTTTTTAAACTGCATACTTTCAATTTTCACTCCCACTTGAAGACATTTCACATTTCATCTATAAATCAAATAAAAACCTCCTAAACTGTCCCACAAAAAAAACATAACTGATCTTTCTTAAAACCTTAATGAATTAGACAAGTCTCAGCAGCAGTGCTAGCAGTGTATTGGGTGACAACCCCAACGCGTCAGAGAGCACATGCGCATTTTCTGTATCAATGCATCCCCCGGCTGCACACACCTTCCATTGCTGTAACTAATGCTGTTCTGCTTCCTCCTTCAAAAAATTCATTAATACTACTGGCAAAATCACTAGCATAGAAAGGCTACATTTTTTTCACTTTTAGTCCTTCTATTCACCCATGATACCTTTGTCTCTAACCTTCCATTTTCCAGTAAAAGAAGAATAAACCTGCACTCCTTCAGGTTAAAGACACTAGCACACACTTAAACACTACGATCTTTGTGTTCAGCTGAACTGGGAACAAACATACCTATGTTCATATGCAAATCTAATTTTCAAAATTATTTACACCACTCAAGAGCTTTGAAATCTTTCTTATTATATTTACATTAAATTTAACCTTATTAGAGCATACAAAACTTTGCAACTATTTTCTGTATTATCACTACAGAGTAACTAAATTCTTCAAGCAGTATTTCATATTAACAATTTTACTACAAATGCTTGATGACAAAATACAATTTTACTCGCGACTATTCCTCCTGTTCTGTTTCAAAGGGATTCAAACTGGAACATACTCATTTCCACTGAGATATTTTTAAAAGATATGCCGCAGCATACCGATAATGGATAGAGCATGTTGAGTTGAAAGACCGAATGTTGCAATTGTGACAGACACTCTGAACAGATACAGTCACTACTGTCTGCTGCTACCTGTCTGCCTCAGTAAACTACCTGAAGTAACGATGTTCATCTTTATATTCAACAAAAAGTTAATGATTTTTTTCTTCTACATATTTGGCAGATAGAAGTCTATAACTTCTTTATGAAATCAGCATAATGTATCTGATGCCAGGTATGAAAGCATACACAGAAAGTCTGATGCACAGGCCACGTTCAACCCATCTGCATATTTCTCCAGAACACTGCCTGGAACCCATCATTTAAAGACAACAAGAAACAAATGCCACAACAATGGTATAAAAAATTCATGTAACAGCCTGTATTGGGTTTGTGTGGTGGGGTTTTGGTACTAGGGGGATACAGGACTGGCTCTTGTGAGAGGCTGATAGAAGTTCTACTGTGTCCAAAGAGCCAATTCCAGTCACCTCCAAGATGGACCTGCCACTGATCAAGGCCGAGCTCATTCACAACAGTGGTAGCACCTCTGAGTTAACATATTTAAGAAAAGGGAAAACTGCTGCACAACAGCAACTGCAACCAGGAGAGGGGAGTGAGAATATGTGAGAGGAGGTGCTTCAGGTGCCAGAGCAGATTCCCCTGCAGCCCCTTGGTGAAGACCATGGTGTGCCAGGCTGTAACCCTGCAGTACACGGGGGTTAATGGTGGAACAGATATCCACCATGGAAGACTCCACAGTGGAGCAGGTAAATGGCCAAAGGAGGCTATGAGCCTGTGGGAAGCTCCCACTAGAGCAGTCTCTTTCTGAAGGACTGCACCCCATGAAAGGGACCTACACTGGAGCAGTTTGTGAAGAACTGCAGCCTGTGGGAAGGTCTCCGATTGGAAAAGTTCAAGGAGGACTGACTCCTGCGGGAGGGACCCTACACTGGGGCAGGGAAAGAGTGTGAGGAGTCCTCCCCCTGAAGAGGAAGGAGTGGCAAAAACAACATGTGATAAATTGACCACAACCATCATTCCTCGTCCCCCTGTGCCACTGGTGGAGACGAGGCAGAGAATTTGGAAGTAAATTTGAGCCCAGCAAGAGGGAAGGAGGGGGAGTCAAGTGCTTTCAAGATTTAGTTTTATTTCTCATTATCCTACTCCGATTCGATTGGTAGCCAACATTTAATTTTTTTTCCACCAAGTCTGTTTTGCCCATGATGATAATTGCTTAGTGACCCCTCCCTGTCCTAGTCTTGACCCATCATCTTTTTGTTATATTTTCTCCTCCCTACCCCACCGGGGGAGGAGAGAGCAAGTAGCTGCACAGTGCTTTGTTGCCAGCTGGGGCTGAACCATGACACACCCACATCTAGCAACATCAATTACTTTATCTATCTCCTACACCATTAGCTGTAAGCCTAATAAAGCTACCCAGCAGGCAAGGGATTTAATGAAATAGACCCTGAGTTCCTAGGAGGATCACCTGTGGTTCCAACTCTAACACTTCTGATCAAATACAAACTCTCTTCCTACTGCTGAGCAATAGGCTTTTCTGGATCTTGATCAAACATGCTTCAGAGGGTGGGTGTAATAATACAGTGTAAAGTATTCAAGTGTGTAGGAGAATTGATTGTAGTGAAAAGGACAAGAAGGAACTATTTAAAAAATAAAAGAAATTGACATTTTTTACATTTAGGTCACTTGAGCAGCAAAACAAGTTCCCAGCAATTCCTTCAGAAAGCAACAGTATGATTAAGCATATGTACTAATCATCATTAATAAATCACATAAACCATCATAAAAAAAAAGAAATACTGCCTTGCACTGTCACAGGTTCCCAGTTACAATAAGTATTTTCAGTTCTGTTCCCCTAAGGAAACAGAGTGCTGATGCATCAAGATACAAGTATTACAGAACAAACATCTCTCAGTGACTATCTAATAAAAGAACCAAAATAAACAGCATCATAAAAAGCACAACCCACTTCTCAGTGAAAGGTCTCTTCCCAGTGCCTAACAAATTTAAGTACCGTCTGCTTTCTGTTCCTTTCAGCATAAGGCTGGAGATGGGACAATTTGGCTTCCCTTCCTCTGCAAGGAAGAGATGAAAAATTCCTTACGTACTGATCCTTCTAAATTAACCCGAACATTCCTTGTCTTGAAATCTAGTACCTTCCAGTCTTCAAATTCCTTTAAAAAAAGCTGACATAATCTCCCGTCTCTGGGTGATAAGGGAAGTCTTACCTAATTTTGGCAGGGAATAGGGCACTTTAAAATAATCTTCATAAAATTCAATGAGTCTCCTTGTAATATTTAGAGCATAGTCCCCCGATCCTCTTCGGATTGCATCAGGCCTTGCATATAAACGTACCTGTTAAAAACAAAAGCAAAAGACTCATTTAAACATCTCCTTTTTAAAGCAATCCTAGCTGCAGAGGTGAACTATTCTAATGTTGTTGTGAGGTGACAGGATTATTGTCTTACAGCCAAATGTGACTGTCATACATTTGTCAAAACATGTCATCTGAAAACCAGAACTTCCACAATTAAGGTTACAAAGTTCAAAAGTCACAATCTCTTACTTGTTTGTGTTGCCAAATAATAGTCTTAACACTCCCTGAATCAAAATAAATATCCAGAGAAAACACTTACATGTGTTTGCTAGAGATATGATGGGAGAGTGGATTAGTATAATGGTTCTCTGCCTACACTGGATGTAGGCAGGATGCAGTGGCTCAGTAGGAGAGAAGTTCATGGTTTCTTAAAGGCACATTATACAGAGCCCTGAAAGTATTAGTAGATTGTGGAGAAAAAAAATGAGAAAAAAAAAAAAAAGAAATCTCTTTTCTCTGGCACTGACACAGTTACCCTTGATGAGCTATGTAAGACTGCAAAAACAACTATTTATGAACTCATTCATGTACATAAACAATTAACATTCCTGAAACCTCCATGACTGCTTCAGGCCTCAGTTTTCAGAAAGCAGTAAATTAAAGCTGTTTACACCAAGCCACAGTCTGCTATGTTTGGTACATAACAGCTCAGGCATCTGACTACATGAAGCACCCAAGTGAACAGAACTCACCTGCATAATTCAGCTCTCAAGTGTGATCCTGATTAAGGAGGTAGCAGAAAGCACCACCAGGTTACTCGCTATTCCCTGTCTTAGAGTCCTTAGCACTTTCTTACTGCAAAGATGACATAGAGCTGAGAACCATTAACCAAGAAAGGAATAGAAAGGAGAACCACTTTTTATTCTCCCCCCTCACATACTGTCTGATGGAAGCAGTGTGTGCTTTGTCTCTAGCGGCTGTGGCAGAAGGTCTCTCCCTACAGTACATAATGATCTGATACAAATGAGACTCTACTAAATGTCAGTCCAAATAATAATATCTGAGTCCCTAATACTTTCTGTGGCAAGTTTAAATCCCAGCCAGGGTTCCAAGGAAAGCAGGAGGGCAGAAATCAGAAAATATCAATGCAAACGTGAAGGAGAAGTATCGGTTCTGAAATGCTTCTAAATGCTCTATTCTGGACCAAGAAAAGTCAATGGGCTTCACTGAAAGCATTACCAAGTATTGCTTTGTTGCTCTTTTCCTGACCCAGTTCAGTTATCTGAGTGGAAACCAGGTACACTGTAAATGTCAATTCTGTTTTAACCCACTATCTCTTTGTTTTCAGTATACAGACACATTATTCTACTTTGTTACTATGTTCATCCTTAAATTTTTATCTCTGTGTTCTGTTAAACTCAGTGCATAACCACACATCGTTATAATTTCTAATGTAAAACAGGTAACAGTGTAACCTAATGAGACATGTAATAAAGCAGACTTCCCATAATCACCACCTGAAAGCATATAAACCATTATCTGAACACCTCCAAGTATCTATTTTTGCTTATTCCTTCCTTCCAAAGTTAACACTGACATATACATTATGTTTTCTTATCTGCTAAACTGAATATATTTTTTAACTAAATAGATATTAAGCACAAAGATCCTAATTCAAACATCTCAAAACCTTTAGTTTATGAAAGGATGGTAAGAATCACAATTAGATTTGTGATGAACACTGTTTTGTATCATTAAACCTTTATACACATTTTTGCATAATTGCTTTACTGGCACAGTTGACTGTATCAGCAAATTAGGAAAAAAAAAGAGTTAGTCAACCAAGTATGCAAAAAATCATTCAATTTGACAGTGGCCAAATGTGTCCATAATAAAGAATAAGACAACAGAAGGGAAGGAAAAAAACAGGTACATACAAGAAAAATTGTGGTTCAACTTATTGCATTATAACGTGTGTCTTTTGGCAAATGCAGGAAAGGCATTTATTTAACGATGTCTCAGATGGAGCCCAGGTACAAAAGCTCAAAAACCACGATGCTGCAGACTTTCATTTGCCACCTGCCTAACGCTGAATACCAGGGTTTTTTGCCTGTAAAGCTTCCCTGGGTGCCTCTCTGCCCGCTAAGAACAGCTCCGGACTGCCAGGGCTCCGTGGCTCACGCCAAGGTCACCCCTAAACTGAAATACAGTTCAGAAATTGCCTCTGCTTTTGTCCAGGTCTCTCAGGGTCTTTGAGGCAACAGGCACTGCCAAAGCATGTCAGCCATCTTCAGATGCTGGGCCTTCTTCTGCCTTTCACCCAATCACCACTGAACATGAAATGTATGCAGGAACCTTAGAGGTACCATGACAGACCAACCCCTCCTCGCCTCAGAAAATTCCCTCTTGGTCAGCTGAGGGATACCACAAGAGACAGTCTGTGACCCTCTGCCTATCTGGCTGTTTTGAATGACACCTTGTCAAGTGTCACATACAATATAAGGAGCTTGGTCCAGAGTTCAGTCTAAAGGCTGGCACTTACAAACTTGAAATTGAAGCCCCTAACTTTGACACACCAGCGTCCTTTAATGTGGCATGGGCTTATCTTGACCACAGTTTACCTCCAAGTCCATAAATTTGGGATACTATTATTTCCCTTAGCTTCTACAGAGATTCTGAGTGTTAAATAATAAAGACTGTAAGGATACTGCTCCAAAGAGAAGCTTAAGTAAATAAAACAGATGAAGATGAAGACATGAGATTTCCTTAGCATATTTTTTTTCTGGTTTCATTTCAAAAGCCAGAGAGACTGTGTTACCTCCTAACTGTGTTGGACTGAACAATAACGCACAGTTATTATATACCTTTCCCACAGGCTGTCTGATCGCTAGACTAAGAATTTGATTTTACATAAATTTAAACAAGAGAAAGAACAAAAAAAAAAAAAATCTTCTGGCAGGGTCAGACCTAAATATAAATAAAAGTAGTACATGTTCTTCTACAAAAGATAGCTTTCTAGTTTAGGTGCAGAATTCATCACTCACTTCTTCACAATCTTTGCAAGATGCAGTTATACTATTCTTTTCCTGTAAGAAATTGGGGAACAAAGAGAGACTGAGACTAGTTCTAGGTGCCCATCTTGACACCTCTCAATGTCAAGTATACTTAACAGTTTTATTGCACACACTTAAAGCACTGTTCCCATTGCATCTTACTGCAGCAGTGAATGTTCTATACAGCTTTTGAGTCTGGTCACAGGTGCCTTAGTTTGGGTATTAAGAAAATTAGTAACACACCATTAGTGACTAAATGAGACTTTGTCAGTTTATATGATTTGCTCGGCATCTCATAGTAGCTCTGGTGACAGGGGAAAGGAGGGAATTCATAGATGGCATTGAGCCTCGTTGCTTCTTGACAGCCTGCATCAAGCACCTTCCACATTTGGGAATTAATAAGGTAGGAACTGTTCAGACAACAGACATATTCACAGCACATTGGTGTTGTCCCGATGCAGCACAGTTCCCTGTGTGTCTAAATGACAAAGATACCAGAAAAATATTATGAAGGATCATATTAGTAATGATACTGTCATAATACCTATGAATATAACAAAATTCACATAGTCAACCCAAATTCTGGGGCTTTTCTTAACTCCTTTGCACCAACACTTGCAACCATTACCAATGTCTCAATAGAAGTTCTGACTACAAAGAAAAAAAAATCCAAACCTCTCATTTCTCTTTCAAATGGAACCAGATGTACTGTCTCCTTCCTAGCCTAAGTTTGAGAAACTAGGTTTGCACCTGCAGTCCTACAACCCAGACCTCTTTTGTTTTAGCACCCCACAGCCACTGATGGAGGAGACCATATACACTTTCCTAGAAATCATTTTCACTTTTGTTAACAGCATAGCTGTTAGAATTATCAGAGATTCTAAATTTCAATCATAGAATGGTTGTGGTTGGAAAAGACCTCCAAGATCATCAAGTCCAATCTTCTACCCAACACCTCCATGACCACTAGACCATGTCCTGAAGCACCTCCTCTACATGTTTTCTGAGCACCTCCAGGAATGGTGACTCCACCACTTCCCTGGGTAATCTGTTCCAATGCTTCACTACTCTTTCAGTAGGGAAATTCTTCCTAATATCTAATCTGAACTTCCCCTGGTGCAATTTGTGGCCATTTCCTTTTGTGTCGTTACTAGTTACTAGGGAGAAGAGGCCAACAATGGCCTCACTACAATCTCCTTTCAGGCAGCTGTATTTGGCAATAATGTCTCCTCTCAGCCTTCTCTTCTTCAAGCTAAACAATTCTGGCTCGCTCAGCCTGTCCTCATAAGACACGTTCTCCAGTCCCCTCACCAGCTTCATTGGCCTCCTTTGGACCCATTCCAACATCTCAGTGTCTTTCTTGTACTGTGGTGCCAAAACTGCACACAGTACTCAGGGTGTGGCCTCACCAGTGCCAAGTACAGGGGCACAATCACTTCCTCCTGCTGGCCACACCATTTCTGATACAGACCAGGATGTCATTTGCCTTCTTGGCCATTTGGGTACACCGCTGGCTCATGTTCAGCCAACTGTCAACCAACAGCCCCAGGTTCTTTTCTGAGGAGCAGCTTTCCAGCTGCTCCTCCCCAAGCCTGTAGCATTGCCTGGGGTTGTTGCGACCAAAGTGCAGAACCCAGCACTTAGACTTATTAAGCCTCACAGAACTGACCTCAGCTCATCGATCCAACCTGTCCAGATCTCTCTGTAGCGCCTTCCTACCCTCAAGCTCACTGACACTCCGACTTAATTATGTGTCATCTGCAAACTTACTGAGGGTGCACTAGATCCCTTCATCCAAATCACTGATGAAGATGTAAAACAGGACTGGCCCCAGTACTGAGCCCTGGGCAACACCACTGGTGACGGGTTGCTAAGTGGATTTAACTCCGTTCATCAAAACTCTCTGTGTTCAGCCATCCAGCCAGTTTTTAGCACTTGCTGAAGAGAACGCTTCTCGAAGAGTACACTCGTCGAAGCCATGAGCTGCCAGCTTCTCCAGCAGAATGCTCTTGGGGACCCTGTCAAATGCTTTGTGAAGTCCAGGTATACAACATCCACAGCTTTTCCTCCCATCTACTAGGCAGGTCACCTGGTCATAGATTGAAATCACTGCAATGTATATTTTCTTTTCTAAAGTGAGTAAAAACGTGAGTTGTTTCCTTGCTTGCTTTCCAGAAGCCCTCGGCTATTTTCGTTATAACTTTAAATAAAGATAATACAATAGCCACACTCAGATACCACCACAGAAAAATCATCCGGAAAGTTTAATTTAGAAATATTAGTAACCTAACTCCAGTTCTGAGAAGGACTTTGAGTGCATTATCAGATAAAATACCACAATGTTGCTAAAGTTTGTATGGTAAATTCGATGCATTTGTTATAAGCAATCAACAGTCTACTCCTCTATAGTCAGTCAAAAGTATTTACTGTACAAGAAGTGTACTTTCACAGATAATCTGTAAATATTGCAACATTTTCTGTAGTCTGACTTAATATTTCAGCATTTGTTACATAAAATAAGTTAAAATAATTTAAAAGTATTGTAATACTAGGTCACCAGAACAGATGAATGTGATTGTAAAATGAGAGCTGTTTCACATCGTGAGGGATAGCTGTGATATATGCTACGAAATGTTGAAGAGACTTAGAAGAAATCACAGCTAATTAAAACCACATTATTAACTACTGTGCATGAGAAAAATCCTCCTGTCTACAGAAGGTAAAAATTATTCATCAAAAACAAAGTTAGCAGTTTAAATGGAAAAAAAAAAATATAGAAAAAAAAAGAGAGTTTCTCTTGGTTTATGACCTCAGAGCGTTTCAAGAAAATGTGAATTATTAATTGTATACAAGGTACAATGGGCAAATTCTGACAAGTACAAACTGTAAATAGCAATGAACATCAAAATGTCCACCAAAAATGTTTCCATTGTACCAAAGACTACGGAAAATTTCAGCACATACTAAAGAAGGGAATGAATTCAGAAAAGGTAGAACTGTTCTATTTTAAAATCATGAGGTTTTTTGCATTGTTTTGTTTTGGGGTTTTTTTTGCATTAAAATTGAAGTATGTGAAATAAGAAAAGGATGAAAGGAATGAAGAACAGCAAGGAAAAACCTGCAGTCATTTTTTCACATTCTGGGCAACATTTCAGGTCAATTTGAAGGCTTTACTCAGTTGTGCTTTGCAGGTAGGATGAATACAGAATACATTCAGCATTTTGTCCACAGAAGGAAAAAGTCAAAATCCATTGTTTACACATGTCTAATTGAAAAAGACTGTTGGCTGACCTTGGTCCTCTGCAGGAATTCAAAGATGAAGAAGACCAGAGAGAACCACAGTATGTTCTCCCTCTGGCACTATAGGAAGACACTAATAACCTTTGCCAGAGGTGCCACAAGCCTGCCAACCTCCTTCCCCAGGGAATTAAGGAAGCTGGCAGCCTGGCAGAAATGGGTATCTAACGGTAAAAGGCTTGCAAGCCTGAAGTGTGCCGCCACCTTCTATTTTATGTGCACATCCTCTTTGAAGCATTCATTCTTAGAATGGTGTTATCATTTTAGGGGAGCATCACCTTGTTTGATATCAAGACATATTTTTATTCCTTGATTTATTGTAACAGTAAAGTTTGCTGATCACGATAATGCCATATAATAGTCTGCATTCATTCTGCAAGGCATCTCTTCTTTAAATATTGATCCATCTTTACCATGTTTTAAGACCATTCCAATCACTGTCACTGACTTCCCTGATACCCTGGGGGGATCACAGCTCACTGGATGAGAAATACTGCTCCAAGAGAATAAAGTGTACCTCTGTTATAGCAAGGGAAGGCATGTGAGAGCAAATGGCTCGTGGGCTCTAAGAGCCTAACACAATACCCACAGACTTCAACTGAATGACTCCAGTTAACTACAGAGGCTTTAAATCAGACTTTCGGAGGAGACATGACCAATCCAGCTGCTGGGCTAGGGACACTTCTGCCAAGGCAACCTTCACCAACAGCATCTGCCATGTCTACAGTCCGTGTGGATCACCACTTAAGTATGCCTTGTTAGGCAGCACACAGGAAAAAACAAAAGGAAAAAAAAAAATAAATGGTGGTGCTCTGGTAATAACCACTGATAGTTCAAATCATGAGAAGCAGGACCACTGATAGTATGTTTACATGCCATGTGCTATAAGGAAAATACCATCTTGAAAACAACTTGTCACAGAATTTACACAGCAATAACTATCACTGCATCTCTGCCACAGCACCTCGTACAACAAGGCCAGTTCTGATGCTGATGAAGGGAGAAGAAGCATCTATAATCCCAGCCCTTGATTCACACCACCTGACACCGTGGACATTGACATACACACGATTATGCAAAACCACTCCAAAGGTGCCCCCATCCATGGGGAGCCTTTGCCCAGCCCTGAACACTGCCAAATAACATAGGCTTGTGGGACCAGAAGAGAACTGAATCTCTCCTTTCACGTGGCACTATTACAGCATCTTTCCAAACGTTCCACAGACAGCATCTGCCTATCTTGCTACTGTGTAGGTTTCCCTCTCCCTTTTTTTCTATCTTTGGTCCATTGCACTACAAATACTTAAGTTTGAAGAGACTGGGAGCAAACAGGGGTATGGAAATTGAACAGAAGTCTGATGACAGCCTTAAATCTTCTTGTTTTCTCAGGCAAGCATGAATTAGGTAACCTTGTATCAACACAGGAACCCACTTCACAATTAAAGATAGCTTCCCCTCCCACCTACTTCACATAGAATTAAAAGTAACTTTGACAGGTGTTTTAAAGCAGCTCAGAGTGCTTTCCCATTATGAAACAGATGTTTCTGCACATCAACCAGTGTCAGTGATGCCACTCTGGGAATAATGCTTGCTTTTTAATCCATTTCTCAAAGCTAGTAGACACCACATGAAGCACTGTTCTTTGAAGGCCCCTCCAAACTAGCTCCAGCCCTCTGTGTGACTATACCCACAGGCTCAACTCAGCGCTGGTACATCTGGGATCTCATGCATGATGATTTTAAAATTTCCATTCAGGAAAATACTTATACATATGTTTAATTTTAAATACACATTTAACCTCAACATGCACTTACATGTTTCAGAATACCCTAACATTTAATAAAGCAGCCACTTAAAAAAAAAAATTATAAAAGTGGAGAAAATAGTCTTATGCTCTTTATTTCAGGATCCACAATATTTCAGCAGAAAGTGACACTCTCAGCTGGAAACCACATGCATTGCCTCTGTACTCAAAAGCTTCAATTTACTTAATAATTGGAGATCTCTGTTACTGTTATTTTGCTCACTATCTTAGGCACAGGTATTACTTTTATTATTGTTGCAGAGATAAATACATGTTCCCATTACACATTTAATATAGCAGACAGATGTCTGGATGCAACAGTCTTGGCTGCAACCAGCCTGGGTCACTTCTGCAAGCAAGGCATTGCATCTCAAATGAGTTTTTAAATGTGATGCATTCACATTTAAAATATAACAAATATTTATAACAAATAACACTTCACTACATACACAAACAAGCTACAAGCCAAGTTCCACTAAGAATGAGTTGTCTCACGTGCATGCGTAACTACACAACTTGTGTGTACTCAAATGCAATAAATTTTACAACACTGATGAGTGAGGGAGAGCGGTAGCTGCAGTGAAATATCAATTCTGTTGCAGTGAACATAGTTAAACTTGATAAAGGTAAGAAATGACAGAAAAATGCCTTGTTT
>JAAGNO010024498.1:0-12632 GCA_033439905.1 Ceryle rudis
CTGAGCTGTGCATCCCACCAGCCGGGTTCCAGCCACACAGAGCCATCTCTGGGGCTTACAAGACCTGCTCTGCCAGGGTCCAGGCTGGACTCCAAGGGCTCCCGCCTGCCTCCCCAGATTGCCGAGAGGAAGGAGACCCAGCTGCTGAGCTGTGCTCCAGACCCCTGTCCCCAAGGCACAGGAGGACACAGGGCTGTGTCTCACTGTTCACACTGGGCTGAGTGCCTTCACAGAGCCTGCACCAGCAGATGCCACCCCACTTGCCATGTTGGTCTCCCCTGCTCACACATGTGCCAGAGGCCAGATGACTTGGCCCAGGCATCAGTGTGGGCTCATTTCCTGAGACATTTCCTCTAGCAGAGTCTCAGCTGGACTGGCATCCTCCCCCTTGACCAGTTACTCAAAGTGCTCTGTGATTCACAGCTCTGGCTCCCCAGCGCTAGAATATTAATGAGGGAACTGTTGATTTATTGAAGGCCTGATATTTCACCACTGGATTAAACAGTCTGTGAAGTCTATCTGGATACATTAGAGGATTAGAAGAATCCACCTGGGAAGTTTGCTTCCTCCTGCCTCTACTCTTGTAAAGACACCTTATTTTGAGGGCACAGCACAAAGATGCAGCAGAGATGGCTGGGCACCGCTGAAACCCAACATACCATCAGGGACACTGCCTGGGCCCCTGCCAACACCTCTCTGGAGCTGAGCCCCACCTTTCAGGTACCACCCATTAATGGCATCACCCATTACCAGTGGACAGAACACGTGCTCCTGACCCAGCCACTGTGCAAAGGCAAGTTAAGCCAATGCAGCGCTGCTGGGCGTCATCCAGCCTTGGCAATCTGCTCCTGGGGAACGGACCCTTGAAATTGAGTGGGGACAGGGCAGGACATGCTGCCCTTAACATCCTGGTAGAGCCACTGCTAGCAGGAACAAACTCAGAACCTGGCTTTGAACTTGGTACTTTATTTTTACATATATAAAAAAAAACCTTGCAAGTATCAGACAAAACTTCTGGAAATTTACACACAATCCAACAAAAATATATATAAATCAAAGCTCTTGCTTCAACACTTGTAGCTTACAAGTATAGCTCACTGCTTGCTGGGGTGCTGGCTGACAGCTGCTGCACGGCTCCCTGCTCCTGGCAGAGGATGCTGGGGTGTGCAGGGGAGGACATCTGTCCCCAGGATTAGCCTCAGCCCCTTGCCGAGGGACTGGGTGCAGACAGGTTTGTGGACAGCAGAGCACTGAGAGTATGTGACTTAGAGGCAGGAGGGCTGCAGGGGGCTGATGTCTCTCGGAGGAGGTAGGAGAGCAAGCCCTATCTGCAGGTGGAGGACTGGGACAGGCCACGGCAGTGGAAGCTAAAGGCAGGCTGCTTGCCCATCTCCCCTCCCTCTCCACCACTCGTCTGCACCAGCCCGGCTCTGGGGCCAGCAGTGCCACCAAAGCAGAGAAATAAATCCATTTTACCTGGGGGTAATTGTTCAGCACAAAAATACAACCCTGAGACATCACTGACTGGCCCTGGACTAATATTCCTTTGCTTTAAATTTGGGTGTGTTTGGGGGTGTGTGTGTCTGGCGCCCGCTGCAGCCAGCAGCTGTGCAGCCCCCCTAAAAGCAATCTCATTTCCTGGGGAGTGGGGAGCCCTCTCCCTGACATCAGAAAGGCTGTGCTACAAAGCAGAGACCCTAAGCCCTTGGTCTGGCCTGTGCCTGAAAGCTGGGCACCCCTGTCCTTGCTCTGCCTCCCATAAAATCACAACCCTCTGCTGTGGAGCTTGTGACCTGCACAGCACTGCCAGGACACGCTGGGCTAACCCAACGAGACAAGAACAGTTCCAAGGAAAAGCAAAGCACTAACACCTCCCCAGCAGCTGGCAAATGCCGCTCTAACACACCACTTCCACTCCTCCTCGCTTGTCTAACCTGCAAACCGCTACATCTAAGTTGCCTCAGACATCCCAAAAGTAAAAGAGAAATTTCACCAGCCTTTCTGAGCAAGTCTGGGGTAAAACGCATCAAAACCTTCCCACGCACATACAGAACAAATTTCCTGAAAAAGCCTCAAATCCTTCCACCAGGGAGCTTAATGGGATACTCCTTTCTAATATTGCTGTTGGCTTCTCTGTAGTAGTAAGCAAGTCCAGCTTTGCTGCTGCTAAGTCGACAACCTGCAAGCCCACGGTTGAGGTACTGGACAGGTGAGTCAGGGGGGTTTCCCTGCACCCTGGGGCTCAGCACTGCGACTCAGTAATCATCTCTGGCCGTGCTCCCCAGGTACTGGAGCAGGGACGGGACAAGGCAATCCAAGAGCAGGAAAAGGTTTGAAGGAAGAAAGCACTTAGTAGATTCCCTCTCTAGTTTCTCAGATCGATGTATTTCTCGCTCTTCAGTCCGACAAAACAGAAAGAGAGGGGAGGAAAAAAAAACCAGAAAAAAGCAGTTAGTGGTGAACACAAACTCAGGTCCTCTACTGCAGGTGTCTGTGTGACAGACAGCAATGCCATGGGGAAGAGCTGCCAGCCCAGGCCCACCCCATGGTGGGAGTAACCATCCCAGGGCATGGGATGGTGAGCACGAGCTGTGCAGGCAGCAGAACCAGGACGGCTTAAGGCAAACAAAACCACAGAGGGCTCAGGTGCCGCATCCTATGGCTCTGCGGGACATGCAAGCATGGCAAGCCCTGCCTTAGCATGGTGACAGTCCATCACCGATACCGTGAGCAGTCACTCGAGCCCCCAGCAGCTCTCGAACCCAGGGGAGAGGTAACCATGTGGCCAAGGGGACTCATCCTGCACCGAGCTTTGGCTCAGAGATACCAGGGCAGGGCCCATTCCTGCAGCCTCAGCTGACTCCTGGCCAGAGATGTTTATGTAGTTCCTTCTCCCAGAGCCCCGCCCCCCAGGGAACCCGGCTCCTGCTCCAGGGAGCATGGAAGGAGCAGTGCCAAGCGGGCCAGGCAGTGGGCAGTGTGCTCCCAGGAGGTGCCAGAGACTGGCAGGGAGCAGAGCTGCACATGCGCAGGGCAGGGCTGCTCCTATGTCCTTGGAGCAGAGAGCCGTGGCTTTGTAACCTCCCCTCCCTCCCACAGCCCATCTCGAGTGCTGATGATGGATGATGGAGGCCCATGCAGGGTGGGGAGTGCTGGGAGAGGAGCTCGCAGAGAGGAGAAAAGCGTTACCTTGGTGCACCCCCCTACGCTCCTCACCTCTGCTCCCAGCCCCGGGAGCAGCCCTGGCCCTGGGGAAGGGCAGCGCACGACGCTCCGTCCTACCTGGTCAGTGGCAGGTCTCTTCTCGCCGTTGGCACCCTGCAGGAGCCCCGCCTCTTCGGAAAGTTTATCTGACTTAACGTCAACTACAATCTTGTCTTTACGTGCCTCTGGCTTTGTGCTAGGGGAGGGAGGTGACAATTTTGAGACATGTTTGCGATACCAAAGAGGGCATATGGCCGGATGAGCCCTGGGGCTCTTTCTCAGGGGATGCTCTGGAGTGGGGCCAGGGCAGAGGAAGGCCAGGGGTGAAAGAGGCTCCGTCTCAGAGAAAGCTTTGGGCTGCCCAGCCCCTCCCTGGGGAGGGGTCCCTTGGCTGCTCTACCACTCTGCTGTCCTCCTCACCGCCTCCCTGCGCGGATGGGGCAAGCAGTGTGGACCCCAGGCTGTGGGAAGCTGGAAGTGCTGCTGCGACCCCAGCGCGGTGCCCCCTGAGGCTGCACTATTGGCTCCCTCTGCGCTGGGCAGGGAGCAGCTGGTGCAATGAGATGGGAAGCATGAGCGATGGCAAGCACCTCTGGCCCCAAGGGCTCCCTGGGAGGGTGGGTGTCAGTGCTTACATGTCCTGTTTCCCAGCGCGGCCACATGGGATCTTGCCTTTCTTGTGCAGGAAATAGATGACAGACCCCAGCACAGCCACCACGAGGATGCAGACGATGATCGCCACAATGATCACCCCTTTGCTCTCTGGTGTCTTTTGATCTGAACACAATAGAAGAGGAAAAATTTAATGCCTGTCCCACCTTGATGCTCTTCAGCTTCTGCATTACTGCACCCCTTGGGGACAAGGAAAGGACCCCTTCCCCCAGGATAGCACCACAGGGACTCCAGTTCCTCTCCAGCTCCCTGCAGGATGCAGATGGCAGTACAAAAATGCTCAGTTAGGGCAGTTTCTAGATGAATACACTTTGCATTCCACTCCCAGCTGCCATGCCTCTGTGTGCCGTAGGAGGATGGCTTACAGGGTTTCCTGCAAGACATCAAGCCAGCCCTTTGCTTCCTCGCCTGGGCTGCAGGAAGCTGCACTTGATGGCCTCGCTGGGCTACAGGCTGAGGACGTGCAGGCAGCTTGCACACTGCTGCAGGATCAGGTGGAGGCAGAGCCCCCCTTTCCCTCACAGCTTGGCAGGGAGAGAGAAGCAGTGAGATATGCAGTGCAAGAGCCGGCAGCCAAGGCTCCCTCCCCAAGCCAGAGAGGAGGGTGACTCCTGTCAGCTCCTGACAGAGCCTGGGCTGATGGATGCACAGAGCCAGTACGGTGCGGAGACTGACCTTTTCTGATGGACTCCACTGGCGTAGCAGGAAAGAGACAGCTCAGCCACGCCACGGCAGCAGGGCACACACAGTGCCTGTGCGAGGGGGACTAACACTTCTGGGGATTTCTGGGGCAGAGGGCAGTGCCCAGCACTCACCCAGCAGCTGGATGTGCTCCTCGATGACACCCAGTGCATTGGAGACCCTGCACATGGCTCCTGCTCGCAGCAGGTCGTGGTTCACGCGCACCGTCAGGTTGCTGGCGACGTGCTGATTTTCAGCATACTCGTGAGCCTGCATGATGGGGAAGCAGCGGAGGATTCAGTGCCCGAGGCAGTGTGCAGCCCTCTGAGAGACCACTGCCTGCACCCAGCGCCCTCCCCAGCTCTCACCGTCCCATTGACATTCCAGTGGACAGAGGGCCTGGGGAAAGCGATGGCCTTGCAGGTCAGATTCACCACCTCGTCCTGCCGCACGTACAGCGGGGAGCTGACGGCGACGATCCGCGGCTTGCCTGTGGGGAGGGCACATCAGGCACCCGCAGCTCTCAGGGGGAACAGGGCCGATGCCGGGCAGGACAGGGCTCCTCTGGCAGGGCAGCATGCCCACGCACACACCAGTTCTTACCCTGAACAGCCACAGCCACCTGCTTGCTCTGCTCCAGCCCTGGCACGCTTGGTGCGATCACCCTGCAGCTGAAGTTGCTGGAGGTTTCGAAGGTGAGGTTACGCAGGAAGAGCTGGTTCCCTTCCGCAACCTTCCTGCCCTGTTGGGAAGAGATGGCCCCCAGCAGTGAGGCCTGAGCACCAGGGCCCTCTGTGCACAGCTTCTCAGGCTCTGCAGCTGCCCCGAAAGGGTTCAGCCCTCCCTCTGACAAACAGCAAGGCAGTCTGCAAGCAAGAGACCTCCCTGCAGTACTGGCCAGGAGGTGGAGAGGTAGACATGGACAATGCAGGTCCATGGAAGAGGGAATCCTCCCCCTGGTCTCTCTCAGGAGAGACGGAGCAAGCTCCTGGCTCTGCCCAGTTTGCTGCAAAGCCCAGGCTCACCAAGCCTGAGCGCAACAGTACCCGAATGCCTGTTCACCTTCTCATCCCTCCACTGGTAATGCAGGGCCACAGGGCTGTAGGCATCGCAGCTCAGCCTCACGCTATCCCCTTCCTGAAGGGGTGAGGATGGCTCCATCTTCACACTGACCCCTTCAATGTCTACGAGAGAGATGGAGACCAAGGCAGGGTGAGCAGGAGGTATGAGAAACTCACCACAAGGTCCACAGGGTCCTGTCCCCCCGCCTTACAGTTCACAACAAGCTCCACATCCTTCTCTAGCTGTCTCATATCATCCAAGTCCAGGGTCTGACATCTGTATAGGCCACTGCTGCTCTTATTCACATCGTGCAGGTTCAGCACCCCACTGTATGTGTCTGCCAGCGGCGACAGATCCTGCCAGTTGTCCTCCAGCTGCAGGCAGTGGGGAGAAAGCAGAGCCCTTAGCCCCACACAGGCACCTTCCATTCCAGCCACTGCATGCCCAGGATCCTCTGGGCAGGGGCCAAGGAGCAGCCAGGACAAAAGATGTCTGCCAAGGGAGAGGTGCCCAGGTCCCCTCTGACCTCACCTCTCTCTTATAGAAGCTAAAGACGGGTGCTGGGTTCCCATCAGCCTCGCAGACCAGCTTCACGTCGTCCCCTTCCTTCACCAGTGCCGAGGACGGCACGACCTGCAGCTTCACGTGTTCCGCAGGGTCTGGGGGAGGAGGCAGCAGGAAGGGTTGGTGTGAAGCCTGGCCAGGTGGCACTGGGCGCAGCCCCCAGCCCCCGACTCACAGAAGATGGTGACGTTGACTCGTTGTGACTCCACGGCATGCCTCTGTCCCCGCAGCCAGTAGTGCACGGTGCAGTGGTAGAAGGAGTTGCGGTCCTCCCGGGTGACGTGGGCATAGAGGGTGCTGGTGACCGTGTACAGCCCACTCGACTCACGGGTCCGCGTGAACATGATCTTCACTTCCCCTGCAGTGACAAGGGGGGACAGCTGCTGTTCCCAGACCGTGGGGAGAGAAGGGCTCCTGTGGGAACACAGAGCTCCTTCGTCTGGCCACAGGCTGCCAGTTCCCAGCCAGTGAGGCCCTGGATCGCACAAGTGCCCCAGCCCCTCTCCTGAGCAAGCAGGTGAAGTTCCCCGTACAACTTACCATTCTCCTCCAGCTGCTCATCGTTCTTGTGCCACGTGATGTTGGGGGCCGGGAAGGCATTCCTGCTCACGCACTGGGCGATCTGCAGAGGCAGAAACAGCCTTAAGCATGAGGTGCCTTCACAGGGAGAGGGGAGCAGGGAACTTGGCACAGCTGATGACACCCCAGCGTGGGGCCTCTCCTCACCTGGGGGACCTCGCTGCTCTGCACAGAGATGCCTCCTGATTTGGCCGTGATCTCCGGGGCCTCGGGGACCTCTGAAAGAGAAGCCATCATATGCGTATTAAAAGGGGTGGGACGGGACCCCCCACCAGCCCCGCAGAGCAGATGCATGGCCGTGCTGCCTGCCTGCCCCAGCACTCACTGTAGATGCGGAGCTCGGTGCGGTTCTCGCCCATGACGTGGCCACCCGCCCTGACCTGGCACACAAAGGTCTTGGCATCCTGCATCGTCACCCTGCTGATGGAGAGGGCCTTGTCCTCCCCCACCGACAGCCGCCCCTTGTAGTCCGTGTTCTCCTCCAGGATCTCGCTGCCTGTGATGTGGTACAGCCTCACTCGGTTGTTGCGGTCAATCTGGAAGGCGAGGGGCTGAGGCCAGGCTGAGGGGGAGCCTGGGAGAAAGCCCCAGGCTATCTGCCACCCCAGCCCACCGCCCACCACCCCAGCCCCAGGCCAGCACTCACATAGAACCAGTTGATGTGGGTGTAGGAACCATTTCCAGTGATGTAGAAGTTACACTCAATCCTGGCCGTGCCCCCACTCTCCACTTCGACCACCGCTGGCATGGAGACCTCCAGCTTGCTGGCTGCAGCTGTGGGACAGAGCCCATCAAGGGGGGGAAACGTGGGGAAGCCCCCGTGTCTGAGCCAAGGCACCATGCCCCAGCCCCTGGGCTCTGGCCACCAACGCTGTTCCCAGAGAGGGGACAAGGTGCACTGTGCTCACCTCACTGGTCTCCCCAGGACAACCTGGAAACAACCAGTCCCCCCACTGCTGTTGTGGTCCCCACCAGACCTGCTCTCCCCACAGCATTCCAGCCTTGCTGGCAAAGGACCTCTGAGCCCCCAGTGTCCCCGCACACCACCGAGGCAAGGAGTGGCTGCACCCTGCCCGGGGATGGGGATGGGAAGGGGTTGTGTCTCCACAGCCCACAAGTGAGCAGATCACCTTGCTGGCTGCTGCCTTGAGAAAGGGAAACTAACGCATAGTTTCAGGATGAGCAAGAAGAAAAGGTTACCTTTTAGGGTTGTTACACCATTGCTGGATTAGGGGGAGGAATTAGGCATGGACAGCTCTGATAAAAATGAGGAGGGGGGTTAAAGGTCTGCCAAGCACCTACAGAGCATGCGTAAGGGACCAGGGTAAAAAGTTTAGTTGTGAAGACGTCTTAGTTCATCCTCAAGACCCCTGACGACCACCACCAAAAAATACTGCACCTGCTCAAAGGGGAGGAGACCTCATCTGCATGTGAAGCGGGGATAGATGATGCGTATGTATAGGCATAGTGCGAAACCTATTGCATATGAAATGTTTAACTCTATAAAAACTGCACATGACTGCCTGAGGCAGGCACGTTTGTGCTGGGGCGACCCCCCGTGTGTCCGGCGACGAATAAACAACCTACTTTACAACTGTCCTAGTTGTGGAGTCTGATTTCTGTAAGTCAGCCTGCCTTAACCTGCACCCCTCACACCCTAGAGCATGCATCCGCCTCCTTGGTCTGAGCCAGCATCCCAGACGAGCACCCACTATACCTTACTAGACCCAAGGGCCAGGCAAGGATGTGTTAGGAGGTTAGCAGAGGCAGGGGAAGGGGCCATGTGCTGGAGACTGAAGCTCGCAGCACAAAGGCTTCACCTTCCCGCGGCCCGGGACCAGACCCTGACGTCAGCCTGCACAGCCCCCGCAGCAGCCCCAGGAACTGGGGCATGAATGAGATGCTGTGTTCCTCCACAGCAGGACGAGGCACACAGGGCAGCAGCTCAGAAGGGGTGCCCCAGACAGCTGTGGCTGCCTGCTGCTCCGTTTCCCCCTCCAAGGCTACAGGGCCCTTCAGGGAGGCAGCATGACCCCAGCCACCATGGCCATGGCACAGCCAGGACTCCCAGGTCCCTCCCCAAGCTCTGACCCTGCCACCCGAGCAGGAAGCAAGAATCCAGCAATCAGAGCACCCACCCCTGCAGCATAGCCAAGGCAAGCCCCTCACTTCTCTTCTGCTCACTGCCCTGAAAGTAAATCCAGCACTGCCCACCCGTAGCACGGGTGGAACCGGAGACCTGCACCCTGATGAGTAGAGCCTGCCCACCCCAGTACCCCACCTTCCCTCCCAGTCCAGCCACCCGCTTGCCCGCAGCAGTAATGGAGCTGCTGGCCATGCTCCAGAGAGGCAGGGGAAGGTAATGGCTATCGATCCAGGACAGGGAAAGGAGCAGCTTCCTGAGGAGCTGGGGGCAGAGCAGCCCCAGCCAGGCACGGCAGAGACAAGGGCTGCATCACAGCAAGACTGGAACTGCCATCGCTGACAGCCCTGCAGGTGCCAAAGCAAGGGAGGTCTGCATGCCCTGGGGCAGCCGTCAGCCCTGCAGGAGGGGACAGCAGTCTGTCCCCCAGCAACGGAGACAAATGGCTCCATGACACCCATGGCCCAGCCCAGGTATGGGAACAGGGGACAAGAGGCTGGAGGAAACCAGCTGTGTCAACAGCTCCCTCGATAGTGCCGCTCCGTAACAGCCATGGAGCCTCGCAAGGGAGGCAACTTCAAAGAGCGATGCCGTGCCCACAAATTACTCTTTGTCTGAAGTGGGTATGTGGTAGCAGAACCCCAAAATGCAGCCAGGAGCCCTTCTGCCACAGCAAAGGCCCCAACTCACAGGACTAGACATCTCCACCAGCCAGCTTTTGTCCCTCACCTATCCCGCCGGCACTAAGCAAAAGGGGATGAGCAAAGCACCGCACAGGAAAGGAGGTGCTAGAAAAACAGGTGAAAGACCCAGAGATAAGCATGCAATGGTGTCAGGAAACTGGACTGAGCACATGGAGGAAAAGACAACTTTGCACCAGAGGCACCTGCCCATCTGCACGGCCATGACTTGGCTGCCTGGTGTAGCCAGGCACTGGCAGACTTCGGCAAGCTTAGGGCTGAGATGAGCCTCAGCTGCCCCCTGCACTCTCCCCTGCACCCTGACTCTTCTGGGCTGCAGGCAGCCAGCCAGCCCTGGTCCCCCATCATTTTTAGACCTTTAGCATGGGCCCCACGCAGAGCCGGCCCCTGGAGAGCTGCTGGCCCGCCCCCCTGACCCGCTCGGCATGAGAGCCCTCACCCAAGCTGTGGAGCAGCCGAAACCATGAGCTCAGAGCTGGAGAATGGCTGGCATCTGGGAATGGCATGAGGCACACATCCCTCCCACCCATCCACTGCCCTTGAGGAGGTGGATATGGATGCTGCAGTCCCCTCCACGCCTGGAACAAGGGCTCACTGCTCCCCACTTCTTCTGGGGAGCTGGAAGGAGCACCCAGATACACCACAAGTGCAGTAGCTGTGGGCCACAAGGGTCCTCACAACCCTGGAGACACAAGGCTTCCTCAGGCATCTGCAAGACCTCACAGCCTGCCAGGTGCGTAGGCAGGCTAGAGAGGCACTGGGCACAGGCATCCTGGCATAGAAGACTCTGGGGACATGGTGATCCTCCTGTGTGCCCAGCATGGCTGCAGAGACCAGCGAGGGAACCTGGGCAGGGCTGGAGACCTATTTGCCACGCGTGGAGCAGCGCGGCTGCAGAGCTCAGCTCCAGCCTGCACTGTGCACCCCAAGTGTCTGGCATAGCTCCAGCAGGAGACCTAAAGATCTGGAGAGGACGTCTGCAGCAAGCAAGCAGGGAAGGGAGGAGAGCCCCCGTGCCTTTCCATCTGGCTGGCGGACAGCCGGACGGCAGCCAAAGCTCCACAAGAACAAAGATTTGCTTTTAGAGCCGAGGAAGGGGGTGGGGAACAGCACAACCCCTCCGACAGCCTCCTGTGGAGCCGAGGTGTGTGGGGAGCCGGGCAGGAGCGCGACCGCTGGCGGCACAGAGCCCCCAGCACAGAGCCCCCAGCATGGAGCAGCGAGAGGAGGGGCACCATTGGGGCTGGAGCCGCATATGGGATGCCTGAGGTTTCCGTGGGCTTCTGCTCTCCTCTTGGGGAAACCAGCTGCGACCAGATCCTGCCTGCTCCCAGCACAGGCAAACACGCTACCCTCCTCTGCTGGCAAGTCCGCACTGCTTGCACAGATCCCTGTGCTGGGGTGCCCCAGCTCCCACACCAACAGGATCACCTGCACCCTTTCTTCCTCACAGAGAGGAGGAACAGGGTGCAGAGGGAGACCCAGCCCTGTAGCGAGCAGCGCCAGCACCGCTGCCAGCGCCCAACAGCCTCTGCCCCAGCCCTCGCCGTGCTGGGGGTGGGGAGGGAGTAAAGGCTCTGCTGCAGTGGGCACTGGCACCTTGCACCCCCAAATAAGCCAAACCACCCTAAGACCCAGCCATAAACACCAAGGAGAAGAAAGGCTCACAACCCCAGCTCGGCAGCTAGGTCACATCCACAGAGACGCCTCTAACAGTGGGAGACTGCAGTGCTGGTGGCACTGGCCGCCCCAGTTTGGACACAGCCCCCCACCCCAGCAGCACGGTGAGCCCCCCAGCCAAACTGGGAATAGCTTGGCCACATCGCCCCTCGTGCTTCTGGGAAGCATCAAGACTTTCACCGTGGCTGGGCTTGCAAACGCACCGATGCCGCCAACCAATAAGCGCCTCGCTCAGCACATGTGCTCTGAGGAAGGGGATCCCAGAACGGGCCGGGGGTGGAAGCAGCCTCTGGCTCGGGTCTTCAGCGCTCCTGCGGCGCCAGCGCCTTGGCCAGAGCAGGCTTCCCCAGCGCCGGGGGCCACCTCCACGGCTGGGCAGGGACAAGGCGAGAAGGCGGCAGGGAGCGGCCAGCGCACCGGGACCACTCCCTGGCCCCCGGCGAGGGGAGGGCATGCTGCCGGGGAGCTGGGCAGGGCAGGAAATGCAGCAACCCCCCCCCCGAGGGTGAAAATGGACTGGAAAGAGGATAAAAAAAGAAAGCGTGAAAAAAGCCAAGAGAAACACAGTGCTCGGGGAAAAACTCCTTAGAAGGAAAGGGGTGGATGCTTCCTAACAACTCGACCAATTCACCCTGCTGCACGCTGAACACACGTGGGGGCACCCTGTCCCTCACCCCTCACCCTGCCCTGCCTTCGGGGAGAGGCAAAAGGACTCCGAGAGCGGAATGGGGCGCTCCCGGCTTCCCCCAGCACCCAGACCCATCCCCTGCCGCGCACGACCCTCGGGGACGTGCGGGAGAGGACACGGAGATGCTCCCACCTAAGCTCCCCCGGCACCACAATTTTAGCATTCCTGGCCGCAAGCCAGACAGCGCCCGAAGGGCGTCTGCTCTACTGGCTGCTGCCCGGGCTGGTCCGGGAGCGGCTCTGCGGGGAAGACCCCGCCGGCTGCCGCTTCTCGCCCCCTCGGAGCGCGCAGACCGGTGTTGGGAAGGGGCCGGGCGACGCCCCCCGAGCAGCGACGAGAGCGATGCCAGCGGCAGCACGGGACGACGAGGCATCCCTGCCCGGGAACGGCGGGGCCCCGCTCCCCGCCCCGCAGACGGCTGCACCCACCCGGCCGCCCCGGAGCGTCCCGCAGGTGCTCCCGCCTGCCTCCCGGTGCGGACCGGCCCCGGCCGTCCCGTCCCTTCCGCGCCGCGCCCGGTACCACTTACCGCAGCAGAGCAGGAGGCAGCAGCCCAAGCAAAGGGCGAACCCGGCCGCCGACGGCCGCCAAGCCATGCCAGAGGGAGCGGGGGGGGGGGGGGGAATGAGGGGGGGGGGGGACTGAAGTAAGGAAGAAG
>JAAGNO010024499.1:0-15581 GCA_033439905.1 Ceryle rudis
GGGCCGACGTGTCACCGCCGAGGAAACTCGAGTGACGATCGCTGAGAGCGCTCAGCCGCCGCGGGTGGGTCCGCAGAGCGGGGCCCGGGCCGCCAGCCGGCCGGGGTCAGGCGCCTGCTGCACCTCTTCGCCCCGGCATCTTCTCATCACGTCTGCTGGTTGGCTCGGATGTTGGTGGCCCCGACCTCCAGGAGACACAAAACGGAGATGTGATTCCATTATCCCGGGATTTATTCCTTATAGGGTCCACGGCTCACTCTCTGCTCCTCTCTGTATGACACCAGAAGATTTGAAATAGTATCTAGGGACAACTGGATTTAGGTCCTGCTGTTCCACAGGAAAACTCAGAATTAATTTCAGGCTGTGAAAACTCAGAAGTCCATCTGCGGACTACTCAGAAACGACCCGTTCTGGGAGCCTGGTGCTGGTGTGGGGTCAAGAAGGCCCAGGGGTCTGCAGACATCGCTCTGCAGGGGCTGGGATTGCACCCCAAATAACTCGGCCTTCTTAATCAGTAACTTGGAAATAACTACACTGCTGCCTACGAGATCTGCTGGGGGGCACAGGACAGAAAGATGGGTGGAATATAAATAAAAATGACATGATCTCTGTGTGATCCTAATTACTGGCTAAACTGGGCCATGCAAGGCATTTAAGGCAGATTTGGAGCTTGCACATTTAGGAACTGGGAATGCAGTCTCTGCCTGCAGTACAGAAAGGGATGTCCTCTGTCCTGGAATCCTTCAAGAGGATTTGGGGCTGTACTGGTAAAGCCATGCAACACGAGTACTGCCCCACCTAAAAAGAGCCTGTGCACCCCTCTCCTGTACACACAAGGGATGAGCGAGCGTGTGCTGAGGGGTGGTGTCACCTCTGAACGTTCAGCGCTCCGGTAAAAGCAGCTGTGGGACACCCTTTCCCGAATCTACCCATATTTTCCAAGCTACTGAAAAAGTAGAGAAGAGAACTGCAGAAATTACCTGAGAGCCGAAGCTGACGCCTAGCAGTTAGCGTTGGAACGCTTAGTTCCTAAAAAAGACGGCTCAAAATGGGGCATATCAGAAAGAAAATGAGGTCCTGGTATTTTTACTTTGGTGCACCCGAGTCCAGCACTACCCCTGGCAACCGCGATGCGCTCCACCAGCGTAGCCACCACAGAGCGTCATCTCAAGCTATATTTTTTTAATTACATTTTATTACATACCATCTCACGTTAATGGGTTTAGTGCTAAAGGGGGGTTTTGAATGTATTAAGATGGGATGGTTTGGATGCCAATATTATGAGCACAACAGTTAATAATTTTAGTGGAAATACCGGATGTGTTTTTCCCCTCCCAGGCTCGAGCTGCTGGCCTTTTCCACCCCCAGTGTCCGATACTCCGGCTACTCCCCGCAGAGAGGCCAGAGCACTTACCCTCCCTGCGCCTAATTGCCACAATACAGATTCACATCATTAATTAAAAAATGAATCCCCCCTCACAACAAAAAAAGGAAAATGTAGGGCCGATCCAAAACACATTGGCAAATAATAGTAAGGGTTTGCTGGGCAGACGGATGATTTATTTCACGTGTAATCTATCATGAAAAACTTAATCTGAATTTAACTGCAAACCACCTGTTACAGTGCCAGAGAATTCTAGAACATTTTCTACACTCCACGTGCACTTCCCAGAGCTCTCTCAGTGTGTCTGTCAGGGGTACCACAGAGAATCCAGCAGAAACAAGTCCCAGGCTCACACACAAGCAGTGCATCCTCTCCAGAACGTTTGCCTTGTTTGGTATTGGAGGAGCAGAGTAACATGGAGACAAAGGCTCTCAGGGCTGCAGCAGCAGAGCGATCCGTGCTCTTGCACTTCTTCCACTCTCGCGTGTCCCAAAACAAGGGTAGGATGCTCTGTGAGGCTCAGACAGCAGCTTGTCCTTTTCCAGTGGAGAAAGACTCCTCTTAATCACGCGCTTTCTCCCCTCCGTCTTGCCTATGTGATGAGGTGCGTGTCGGGGGAGAAAGGAGGAGATGATGTCTTAGTTCTGGCAGTCCTTTATGATTTTGTCTTTGTCTCCGAAACCTGAGACAACAAGCAGAGCTATGACTCCACCGTGCTGGGATCTGCTCCTCCTCGGGTCCCGTGCTCGCTCGCTCTTCCTCCGTGTATCAACCCGGAAGTTTTGAAATAGTATTTGCACTCAACTGGATTTAGGTCCTGCTGTTCCACAGGAAAGCTCAGAATCAAAGTATTTTAAACTAGGGCTTGATTTTAGCACTTCCCTATTTGTCACCACACAGCCGCGCTTTTGATACAGCAGTGTAAAGATTTCTGCTCTCAGCAGTAGCATCCTTTTGGGAAGCATTTAGCCCACAGCTGCTTTTCTACTTTAACTGTTCTGCCCTCCGCTCCTTCCAAGCATTTGGCCAGATGATTTGTCCATTCCCAGCCACTGGAATGCTTCAGCTCTTCCTTTTCTTTCTTCTCACGATGGTTATGGCTCTTCTCGGTCTCACACTTTACCATGCAACTTTCTAGTAGTTTTAAAGCCTTTTTTTTTTTTTTTTCTTACTGAAAACAGTACCTTAGACCAAGCTGAGATTCCTGTCCTTCCCCGTGCTTTGCTTCCATTCTGTCCACCTCTTCCCAGTTTGTTCCATTAGGTACTTTTAAAAAAAGAACTTGTCAGAAACTGAGCGCTGCCTAAGGTCTGGTCTCGCAGCCAGCCGCTTGGAGAACTCCGCGTTAGCGTGCGCCGTTTTCTTGCCTGTCGGTCAGGAGTACGCTTCTGAACAGCGCAGGGAGGCAGGACAACAAAAAGCCGTACTATTTAATCACAGAAAGTGCTGTCCTACAGTCAAAGTGAAGGGGGTCAGGGGCTTATTCTGTGAATATATACTTCCACCTGAATGATCTTCTGTTCAAGTGTTCCATTTTAGCCAGAGTCCACAGAGCTTCATTACCCAAAACCAGATGCTGCTTAGAAAAGAACAGAAAGATAAGAAGTACATCTCCCACCTCACTACAGAAGCTGGACTGACAATGAACACAGAAAGCTAAAGCAATTTCAAGTCAGAGGTAAAGTGTTGCAAGAGTAGACCAAAGGTACCCAACAAGTTTTCTATTTCATCTGCCGACAAGCGTTAATTCCTTATTTAGCTTTTGCATGATTGCTTGGAGGCTGTGGGAGGTTGTGTCTCTTCTGTTGCTCCAGTGAATCTGAAACCCATCAACTTTGTCTGGAATATGGAAACAGAATGTTGTTCTTCATTCCGTGCAGGTGTAATGGTCCGTGAAGACATACACAGGCAGTGCTCAAAAGCCAGCTGGCTGCAGACCTGCAGCACGAGGATCACAGCCCCGGCTACATCTTGTCAGTGGTCCACATTCATATGAACTGAGAGTGACAGGAGAAATGGAAGAGCTGAACAGTGTATTGCAGGGCCCAGTAACATTAGCAAGTAATTAAGATTCCACGTGACACCAAAAGCAGGTCTTGCACATTCAGAACAAGCAGAATGTGGATCCCAGCCTTGCTTCTACAGGTAATCTGCAGCATGGTCACACCTCTGAACTACTAAGGAGCCACTGGTATTTGAAATATTGGCAAGGGCTACTAATTAGAAGAATCATATTCATCATACATTCAGCAGTAGAACTCGGTAACATCAGGGACTCTTTTCAGGGAGCGTAACAGACTGAGTATTAAAAAAATTATTTTTGGTTACAGGAAACAACAACAAAAAGCAATACCATTTACTGTGGCAAATTGTAGGGGTGGAAATTTTAGTGCACTTTATCTAGCCTCCTGCTTGAAGTCCAAGAAACCCCGGGGCAAATCCCTACACTTAGAGAACTCTGGTTTGCTCGAATTTCTGATGTAGCCCTCTTAACAGAGGCAGCTCTGAAGGCAGTTACGGGAAATGAGTGAGTAGCTGCTCATTGCCTGTGCGCAAAAGAGCTGGATTTAAATTAAAAAAAACCCACCTTCCTTCTCAGGAACGGGGTTTTGCCTCACCAAGCTGGGACCAAAGCACAGTGAAAACAGTGTTCTTTCATATTTCTGTTACAAATATTAGGTACTGTTCTTTAAAACCAGAATTTGTCTTAAATCCGTGAGCCATAAAAGCCAATCACTTTGTGCCTCCCTGGCGGTGTTTGAAGGCTCAATGCATGCACCAGGCTACCGAACGGTTTTAGTGAGCTGGGGAAAATAGTAGGGGTGAGTAGTCCCTGCTGCTCCTTTTGAAAGGAAAAATAGTGTTGATTAAAAGATAAAAGTAATAAATAATTCTCAGTTCTCATTATTCTACTATCCCTACTAGCTTCAGACTTCAGGTTCTTGAGTTCGTGAAGCGTGAGCTTATCCGTTTAGAAGAGTACCTGTGTTCCAAGCAGCAGGCGTGCGCTGCATCTCCAATTTTGCCAGACAAATCTCTGGACTCCTCACAGCCAAGGCCTACAGAACTTTGGGACATTCTGCCACTACCCCCACCCCCACCCCCTTTTTTTGTTTGTTTGTTTGTTTTGTTTTATTTGTTACAATTCAAGATAGCAAGGCCGTTCTGGGCTGCTACTAAAGGACTAACAGCTAGTTTTCAACATAATTGTAAGGCTCTTTGTAACCTATTTTGAAGCAGTGTCTTTAGAAACCTCAAAAGGCTTTTATCTAGAAGAGTTCAAATGCAGCGCACTGTGGACAAGCAATTATATGCCTCCCTATCTTTGACTGTCATGTTAACTGCTCCAACAAAATCATCTCATTCTGAATTTGACTTTTTGACTTGTTTTACTTCTTAAGGCTGAGATCTGTAGAATAAACTAAGTTAACAGTTCTCAACTGTGGCTGTTTTTCTAATAGATAATCTCACTTTCCATTGTTTTTGACGTCTCTCGATAGTAACATAGACCAAGTATTTCAGGCTTGTGTAGCTTAAAGATAGCTCAGAGTTTGCTCCAACTCCTTAACTTTGAAAAAACATACCAAATATGGAAAATATAAACTAGAAGGAATTAAAAAAAATTATGAACAATGAAAGTAGGAGGTTTGATTTAAGTTTTAAAGTCAGTCTTAATTTTGACTGCTCTATTTTAGTATGCAGCAATTGCATATTGTACAACTAAAATGATGGCTATTAAAACATTCGTTATAATAGCTGAGGAAAAGTCTTAATCATTCCTTTATATATAAATAACTTCTGAATTAACCAAGAGAAGTAAACCCAAAACACAAGCGCAAAGCACTGTGTGTATAAACAAAGGCAGTTTCAGAAATGCCATCCCTTCCTACCTGTCGGGTATGAAATGCCGCAGCCAACTGTTCGATCTCGCCTGGCCTGCGGCGCAGTGCATGTGTTCTGAAGTGACCACGTTTAGAAACATCATATGAAAGCATCTTCAAAACTAGCAGATCTTAATTATGTAGCTTCACCTGGCAGCAACAGAGGATGCGCTGTACCCTGCTCCTTGTTCTACATGTCCTTTGCCACTGACTGCAGCTGTGAACACAGATGGGTAAGGAATCAGATACCACTTTGTGTTACCAGCAGGATAACCCCTTGGTAACTTTACAACTTCTAGGGAGTCATTTCCTCTGAGAAATACCAAATGATGCTTTCATAAACTCATCTATTTTTTTTTTTTTCGTTGAAACGTTTTCAGCAGATTAAAATATACCTCCTTGCAAGAATAGCTGTGTTAGCTGAGGCTAGCTCATCTGGCAGAACCAGAATCGGCTGCAGGCACACAGCAACCTCTTGTGGCAGAGCCAGTATACACATCACGATTATGAACTACTGACGTTTCTGAAGCTACTCTTGCTGTGAGTCATAAACCTCTACAAACTCTCAAGTGCTAGCAAGCTACGGGAGAGTTTGAGAGTCTCTCTTAGCTGGAATTGGCGATACTCAGACTGCAGAACAGTCTTTCCTCTTCAGTTGAAGAGCTAATCATTGTTAGCCTGTTACAAATTAAATACCAGACTGAAATTTCTGTTAAAAAAGTGATCTAAAAGTTTTTCATTAAAATTCATCACGAGTGGAATAATGGCCAGGAGCAGACTCAGTGGCGAGGTTCAACAAGAATAATAAACATGCTGTTGTGTTGAATCACTGTTCTCTCCGTGGTTTCGCTGAATAAAAGGAAAACTACAACTGGTTTCACCAGGGAAGCCGAAGTGCCTTTAGAGTTTACAGAGGCTGAGCAAGACAGAACAGAGTACCTGCCTGGTTCAGTACCGAGTTCTGCAGAACGCGAGCAGAGGAGCAGCCCTTCAGCTGACAGCAGGGAGGACAAGCAACAGTCAGTGGTACAGGCCTGGAAGGCAAAACAAAGGGAACCCTGACATCTGCAAGGAATCCCATGACACCTACTCTCTTCACAAAGATTTAACTCACAAGTGGTCTGAAAGCATGAAGTGCACATTCCTCCAGCTAAACCAATCAGCTGCAAATACCTGCCCAGCTCCCGCTAAGGAGAGAGGAGAGGAGAGGTGGTGCAGGAAGGGACAGCAGGAATGGCAGCACGTCCTCAAGGACAGCAGGGTTTTCAAAACCAAGCTTCACCGTGAGCTTGCTGCTGGAGTTACACACAACAGGGACAATCACGAGTATTGCAGATGACACCGATTAGACCGAGGAATTTCTTTACGTTCTGGAATTATACTCTTCTACTATTGAAACTGAAGATGAGCTCAGTAAATGCTTGGGATTATGTGTGCATCACTTACCAGGGCTTCAGGGTTTTGTACACCAGGGAGAGGTTACTGTGCTTGAAATGATTTGCAAATCTGTGCATACTGCTTCGCGAGGAACAGGCTGAGCAGGAACATCTTGGAAGGGATAGAGGCTTTAAACAACAGCTAATACTTACGTATTAAAATTAAGTCTTTCATTACAGTTCTCTTATGGTAACTTCCCAGATTTGCCATGTGTAATTTATTTGCCATTTCAATCTGCTGCAGTTTCAGCAAGAGTCAGAAATCCCAGGCTCCGGATGCAGACCTCAGTCTGTACGCTGAACAGCACGAACTACAGTTCATTCCAGAGCAGCTCATGCCAAACTCCCAAACAGCTCCGTCAGGCACCACCCAACCTGGGAGTGCCAAGTGCATGAAGATAGAGGCTTTTCCTTGCCTATGAGGAAATTCACTCCTCCGGAAGCCCAGCAAAACACGTATGTTACCAATGTGTTGAACCAATCAATATTTACTGCAACCCTTTTTCACCGGGCTTTCATTACCGCTTGGCTGCAGCTACTCCCAGCTCTAAGGTGTTTTGAGATCTACAGACAGAAACAACTGCACATTAACCAACACTGCATCCATGATGGAATGGAGATCAGCAGAACAATTTCCTGCAACCATGCCATTCTCGTTGCATGCTTGCATCTGTTTGTTGTAATAACCCTCGAGCCTGAAAACAGGCTTTCTGCAAGGTTCTGATTTTTCTAGTAAACCAACTGTATTTGTTCCATATGGTCTGAATTTAGCTGCACTTCATATTTAAATAAGGAAAGCAAAGCACTAAATAAGGAAAGCAAAGCACTAAATCGAGACCTGAAGTAAATAAAACAAACTCCCTAAACCAGAAGACACAACCACTTCATCGTAGCATCATCAATGATGGTGCAAGCCCTGAAGTGAGACACAGAATGGAAGGCACAAACAGGATGAAAACCAATGTTGTCTATTATTTAGAAACTCAAAACAGAGTTTTAATTTCCTGTTTAGCTCTTGTTATTCAGAATATTATTATAAGCAGGACACCTTAGAGAAAATAATGCACCTGACAGTGCACCTGTCAAAATACAGCAGGTGAGTAAAAGACTGACTTGCTGAAAGGGGAGTGCTCCCACTTACAGAATGTTCTTAAATATAAAATATATTGGAGCAGAACATTTGAGTTTGTTCTCTACACAAATCTTTCAGGTTCCCTCCAAACACTAAGGACACAAAAAGCAAGTGTGAAATGCTACTTGTAATGCCACCAAAGGGACAACGTCCCACAGAGGCAGGAAACGAAGATCAGTTGTCGGCTTGCTCCGTGACGTACACGCTACAGCAGAAGAGCTTGCACCTGCTTTACATTTAGTAAAACCATGAAACTGAGTTCATCACAGTTAAATCCCCCGACTTCTTGTTAGGTCCTGTTGTTAGGTTTTTTACACCTGCAAATCTTACCCAGGCAGAAGATGGAAGAGACTTAACAGTGAAGCAGGCTTCCTGCTAGGCTGTTTGGAACACCATGCGGTCACTCCAGGTCCGTTCTGTACAGCTGCAGACCCTCAGCGCTGCTGCCATACCTGCGTGGATCTGTTTCTTCGGGAAGACTGATGCTCCTGAGAAGCCTCTTAGAAGCACACCCTGAGATTGTGCTGCGTTACCTCCCGTTCACTGATAGACACTAGACCTCCAGAACCTGAGTTACTGTTTATACCTAATTCATCTACGTAGCAGAGAATCTGCTAAATGTGCACTGCACGGAGCAGCTTACAAACCTTTCAAACAAAAGTATTACTTGTCTCGAGCAATGACTTGAGATACCTGATTTATGTCACAAAAGTAATTTCCTACAGCTGCTTTCTACACTGAGCATGCCATCCCTACCCTGAACGTTCTCCTTCATGCACTTTAAATAACACACTTTTAAAAATCAAATAAAAAAGCAACAAAAAAACGAAACTGGAAAATCAAATAAGGCCCTAAGAGAAGCGCAGTCTGTTCGCTGCCACGTGTGCAGCAATGTGGACATCACATCACCCACGGGTGTTTGCACACCTGCAGCGATGCCGCAGTGCAGTAGCCGGCCCAGTTCCCACCGAGTGACGTGCACAGAGCTAGGGCAGTAAGGTTTCCAGCAGCTCTGGGGATGCAGGACAGAAATAAGGATCCCAGGTACCTCCACGTCCACAGCATTTGAGTAACTCCTCACAGCAGAGCGCAACTTAACGCAGCCACCCACCTCTAGAGCGGGCCAGGACAGGCCCCATCCCTCCAGGCACCAGGAAAGGGTGTTCAGATGGTTCCTCTGCTCAGGCACAGGTTAAGCACAAGCTGGCCAGAACAGCTGGGTGTCTAGCTAACGTGGCTTCCAGGGGAAGGCTGGGTCTAACTCGGGAAAGGACAATCCTTTTCCTACAAGATCTGTTTACAAGAAATCCCTGGCCACAATATAAACCAAATTTTCCAAAGCAGATTATTTCTCAGAAAGTAATGCTCATAAAGGCCTCAGAATCAGATCCCATGAGCCATTTATCTTCTTCACAAACAAACCCAGTTAATATTAGAATTACAAAGATTTTACTAATATTCCTTCTGTAGGGAGCGGGTATTAGCCAGCGACGCGGAGTGCACAGTGCTGTTTTTGGCCTTGATAACATGAATGATTATGGCACACTTGATGGACAGCTGTATCTCAAATCATGACTCATTTACATTCATACTGATATTCATTTATGTGCAGCCAACCTGGGGAGTGAAAAGTGTGCTCTACATGATCTAAAAGGAGAACCAGATGTTCTCCCACAGCTGGACCTACAAATGAAATATCCACAAAGCATATTGCTGGTGTTGTCCAGGGTAACAGTGACAAACAGTTTACAAGCAGCTACCAGGGAGAAAACAGTCTCCTTCATCGGAGCAGCACTGTTTTCAATTTTTCCTATTTATTCAAGGTGTAACCAAGCTACTTACTGCACATACTACTAATCACCACCTCCCGTGATCATGATTTGATCCTTAATCAACATGCAAAGTTATTTACATTTAATGGACGGACGAAATGAAGCAGACATTCACGTTAGATGGTAACACTAACTCTGGGCAGCCCACCTGGGATCCCACTTTTTAACAGGGAGTGTGTGTCATAGGCCCTCTGCAGTCACATAGAAAGCACGCTATATAAAGAAGCCTCATTAACAATATAAACAGTTTTGAGCACCACCTTTCATATTAAGTCTATTTGGACTCGGCTAAAATTTAGTGGCACATTCATCTGCAATCACCACCCTACAGAAAATGGTCCCAGGAGAGATAAATTCAGAGGAAGAAGTCAGATGAGCTCCCCAACCAACCAGCAGCAGCAGGAGAGGAGATGCCCTGGACTGGCTGTTCTGTTGCCTTTTGCTGGCAGCATTTCCTGCACTTGGCTGTACAATTACTGCTCCCCGTTATTAAACGCGACCCCTCAAGACCCTACTGCTACCAGTCCATGCTGGGTCGCGTAGCTTTTCAGCCACATATCCCACTGTACCATCCTTAAACTCCATACTCAACGTGCTGTGTTCTCTGCACCCCGACTCCTCCCTCCTCCCTGCCTTTGCAGCCCAGAGGTTCTGCTCCAAGTCAGCTACTTCCTTCACTCACTCTCCCCAGCCCTGAAGGGGTCACACAAACAGGCTGTTTTCACTTGGTTCTTCTGGTTCTCCTACTCTCCAGATCTCAGCAGAGGAATCTCTGCAGTGGAGCAAGATCTCCTTACAGAAAGAAAGGCGAGGAAGAAATGTTTTTACCACTGCACAGAAATCTCTCCCAGGAGTGTCTGAAGTTTCTTACTATGCAATAAGCCTCGGGCACATGTTCGGCATGGAACACCTCAGCCTAAATTAAAAACCACACCATTCGGTGACCTGCTTTCTTAGGATCATGTTCACTTCAGCTTTGCTATCATGAAAGACAGACAGACCGACAGACAGAAGAAAAATGAAAGAGAGCCAGCAGCTTCCAGGATTTCAGTCAAAATCCACACAGAAGTGAAGCTGTTAAGACTTCTTGGCATTGAGTCATTACTGTCCACAGGTAAAACTGGGTTAGACAGAAGCCATCATATTTTAATAAATCCCGAGTGCATTTAGTACCTCTTCTTATAAAGTGTTTTATTGTCAGTAGCAGAAATACAGTAAGATACAAGGCGTGCAGCTTTAGATCATTTCACCACAGTGTGCCAAGTGCTATTTAGAACAGAACCTCACTTTTAAGTAAACAGAGTATTTTAATGATTAGCTTAACATTTCCGTGGCTGTTGAATTATGTGAATTCTTTTAGGTGGCACGAACTTCTCCAAGGCAGGCCATGGCTTTTGGTGAGCTGCTTGCAAGGCTGCTGCTCGAATTTTGTGGCTCATCTGTAACATTAAAGGGGGGAGGGGGGCAAGAGTTGTGATGGAATACAGCTTTTCTGCTATTCTCTTCCTAGAGTCCATCATATGAAAGCAGTTTAAAAACATCAGTAAAACCTACCTCCACAAGAAGTTCAAATGATCAATACATAATACTCACGGTGACTGTACATTTAACTATGACTTCTGTTTTCAAAGTGGTATCAGCCTGTCTACATTCGGTGAACTACGCTGCCCCCCCCTCCCCCCCCGTTTCAGTAGTTCATAGGATGAGCTGTCAAGGCAAGGAAAGCAGAGCAAAGAACCAGTACGCCTAGTGGTCACGGAGGTGTTGGGGAGAAGGTTGGACTTTATGATCTTGGAGGCCTTTTCCAACCTTAACAATTCTACACCAGAGTCAACACCAAGTTGCTTCAAATTCCGGTTTTCCCAGATTTAAATGATCATCATTATGTATCTAATCATCACTTTCTGAACTACTGAGGAAGGTTCATGTATGAGACTCTGGAAACTAAGAGGAGGAAGTGGTAGGTCAGGGCAGAGGAGGTGGGGACAACTGGAAGAGAAACAGGATGAGTTGTCTCTGTTCTCCTTAACAAACAAGCCTAAGCAAAAATCCACGATCTACATGCTAAAGCTGTAATCACATCTGTTGATGAAAGGCTTATGTTGAAATGATGCAACTGATGTTTTACCAAGCTCTGTGGATGAGGAACTCCTGTATGCTTCACAATCTACAGACTACAAGTGTATGAGAAATAGATGGTAACTGTCAGATCTTCAGATTAGTAAGCAAATTACAAAGCTGCTCGTTAAATCAGCTCTTGCAAAGTGTAGGTGTTAAGAGTCTCTGCATCAACAGCCCAGCAAGAGGAACTGGACAGTAGCTGTAAGCATAACGATCAATAGAAAGGCCCCTCAACAGCTTTGTGACACAAAATTTTGAATTATCTTGCACTATTTCCAAGGGAGAAATCCAGAAGATGCTTGACTAACATCAGGCCTCCAGAGAAACAGCTGGATATGTGGCAACAGCAGAACACGCTGTGCCTGCTGCCGCGGGGATCGCTCGCAGCGGTTTGCCATTAGCGGCCAGCCTGGTATCACCGCGCGCTTGTCAGTGACGCTGCCCAACCCCTTCAGGAAGAAATCCCTTCACTTCTCCAAGTTGGATCCTTATGGAAGTTACAGCTATTTCCACAGTGAGATAAAGAGCTGCTTTGTTCTGTGTCGTAATCCCAGCCCTGCCACAAATTTACTATGTCACTGATAATTCTTCCCCACGTTTCAATAAACCTCAATTGACAAACCACTTGAAAGACGGGCACACCTTCATATCCAGCTGCGCTTTTCTGTAGCTGGGACACACATTAACTACCCTGGGGCTACTGGGTGTGAAACAGGAATGCAATCGGACATGGCAGAATAAGCAGGGAAGGCGAGTTACTCATCAGCCATCTAGCATTCTAGCCACACAACCGCTAAAGAAATAGATCACCTCAGGAATGTATAGTGGCAGACGACAAACCTACAAATGCCAGATGACAGCAGTTTAAGGAAAAGTCACTTACTGATTTTTTTTAACACTTAGCTTTATGAAGAAGCCCTGACAAACACGTATCATGTTCTTCCAGAGGCAACTTACTTTGCTCAGCACTTCTGCTAGCAAGACATCCATGTTCTGAGTTTTTGAAAAACTGGCAATAGCACTGTAAAGCAAAAGAAAACACTATTCAGCATTTCCATCTCACAGAAACACGTGGCACTTTAATTTTCCTGCCCTAATAGAAAACATTTTCTAACACCCATTTAGGTTTTGGAGCTAAATCCTTTAATCACGTTAAAGACTAGATGGTATTTAAAGAGAGATATGCTGCCTCGAGAATAGAATAGTGCAAATCGGTGTGGCAGGCTGCTTTATTTAGATATAGTTTTAAACCAAAAACTATATATAAAATATCCTTAAATACCCAAAAGGATGGGTTTTGTACGCTGTGGAGTAGCTTCGCAGAAGCTGAGCGCTGATATCTGGAACTACAAATATTTGACTTTGTCATTTTCTTGATTCCATTCTAGACCCATAAAATTTTTTTTCGCCGTTTGCTTTTGGGGAGTGTTTCCTTTGACAGCAGCCATCAGTCAGGCAATAACTTTTTGCACAAGATTATCCCCCTAACTTTCTGAGCAGCCATGTTACCAGTGTTCCACAAATAATACCAATCGATACAGGTTGCCACACTGACAAGTTATTCAAGACGTGTATATGACATCGGGTAACTATGGCTATGGAACAGACAGCAGCGAAGTTACACCCAGACCACTGGCAGTCAATGAAAATAAAAACTGTCTAACTCCAGAAAAAACACAAACACCCCCCCCAAACAAGTTATTAGAAAAGCAACAACAAAGCCCCAATAGCACACCAAACTTTGAATGGTTTCTCTTCAGTAATGAGGTATGCCAGGCATCTAGCTACTAACACGATGCACTACATTCTGTGATGCCGTAGGTTACACAGCGGCTTCAGAGCAAGCATGATTTTATTTATTTAATAGAACTAAATGTCAAAGCTCAGCTCCTGCCAAGAGCAGTCTCCGCTCTAAGGAGCCACTTTAAGCTGTGACAGTGACTTTGAGCCTCCCAGATAATCCTAAATCAGCAACTTAGAGGCAAGGGGTCTGTACATGACAGCTACTAACTGCTTTACGAAGTTCTGTGACTTCTGTGACTGCAGCCTGACAGAGAAATCCATCGTCCCAGCAAGGCAGGTGTACTACATGGAGGGACCATTGATTTTGGCACCGGGAAGTAGTAAACAGGAAAGAAGCCAGTGATACTGGCTCAGCTGTGCTCCAGAAATTCTATTTTAGGTTACTGACCTCCAAGCCATTGAGCAGAAAAAGCACACAAAAAAAACTAGTGGTGATTTCTGTAGCCTGCCAAGAAACAGTGTGTCAATACGTCAGTGATAAATACAGTTAAGCTAATTAAAAAATGTTAAAACTTTTAATTTAAAAGTTAATTTAAAAGTTACCCAGTTGATTACCTTATTTTTGACAAAAAAAAAAAAATCCTGTCTTGGTCCAAAACCTGAGTTCAGCTGCCAGTCTAGTCACAAGCTTCCCTTTAACTGCTGGCAAAATAATCTATTTCACTCCAGTTACCGGACTACAGCCCTTCGCAGGGACCGTCAGACACGCTGACGCTGCGACTGCAGCGGACATGCAGACAGTCAACTGTAAAGGACGCCTTCCTGACAGCAGCTAAGGATGCTCAGAAACACCAGAGGGAAGTCTGTTTATCAAAAGTAATACAGGCAACTTAAACCCGAGGGGGGGAAGTGGGAATTGGAACAAAGTCACTCGGACCGCTTACCTATCCCGTCTAATCCAGGCTTTTTAAATGGTTACCTGGGTACCACAGAAACTCCACAGTACAGGGCGCTCCTTTCTTATAAGTAAAAAGTAACTCATCCCGAAATCCTCATCAGTGGAAGGACTAATTCACAGCTTTCAGGGTAATCCTTTTAATAAAGACGTGACTCTAGAGCAGCTCCCAGTTTGGACAGGCCTCTCCAGCAAGCCCAGAGCAAGCTGTCATGAGAATGACGCAAGACTGCTTGAAGGGAGTTCTGTTCTTAAGAGGTACAACAGAATATTTAACCTTGTTTTGCTTCATCTTATTTTTGTGCATAAAACTAGTCCCATACTGGGACTACAGGAGAGGCATCTACATGTGGACAAAAATCTGAGCCAAATCCTACAGATAAAAACATTTGCTTTCAAGTGCTTTTTCCACAGCAAGATGACCAAGTCACTTCTGAAGCAATAGATGTGTCTCCTACCTACACCTAATAAAGCAGTGCTCAACAGTTTCCAAGGGAAGAATGAATTCCAGGCTGTCCTCATTCTGTTGGGAATATAACCCTCCTCTCCTGCTCTCAAGAGTCTACAAGACCAGTCTGTGCTCTCTTGTTGGAGCTGGGCCACTGAACAGCAAAAAATTGAACATTTTTAGAGGGCTGAAAAAAGGGTAAAAAAAAGAAAGCATACACTACATGCAGGGCACTCATTAGGGAAGAACGTCCAAGTGCCAGTCTCAGCTTACACGTATTTTGAACGCTGACAAAAGGGATAAAGGTTTTAAATGCACAGGAATTACAATGCTGAGTGGAATTTAGATCCCCCTCCCCAAGCACAGTACTTTAACCATTACACGTTGTCTCATCCCCACAAATGTGTCAAATCTTGCTCTGTGAAGCTTCAAGAGTAAGCATCTGGCTCGCTGGCGGAGGCAAGTAACATAGCAAGACATGTACCGTTTTTAGCTGACAACAGGCCAAGGTTTGGTGCGAGAGAATCCAGAGCGGACTTCAACACGGATCAATGTGATCTAAGGTGAAGCCGTTTATTCAAGCACACACCCCGCTTATATATCATTCCTCTATCAGCACACGAGCTACATGACATTGCTGTTGGCCACA
>JAAGNO010024500.1:0-62692 GCA_033439905.1 Ceryle rudis
GCGATGTGCTTTTTGTATATTGTAAACCAAATCGACGCGTTGGGGATGGCAAGCTTTTTTTTGCGCCCCCCCCCCCCCCCCCCCCCCCCCCCCCCAAAAAAAAAAACCCTCCATTATATATAAATAGACAAAGCAGCTAACTGTACAACAAAGTTAAAATAATTTTTTTTTTAAATACTGTGTTGTGGTGGTGGTGGTTTTTTTTTTTTTACCTGTTCTTCCCTGTGCCGCCTTTTGCTGTCCTTAGGACCAGTATGATTTCTATGCTCCTTCATCTTTTCCTGTTATGTAATTTTTTTTGAGTAGGGAAGTTTAATTGTAATGCCTTCTACATCTGTGTATTTAATCAGTTACAAATGGATTTTCCGGTCCTGGTTAATGTCAAAGACTAATTTTGTTGCCTGTTAGTGTTAGAAAAAGGGGGAGAAAATGCAAGGACAAGGACTAACCTTCATTCTTATAAGTTTAGTTGCTCACAGTGAATTAGTTTTTAATCTTTTACCCTACTAGGTGTTGTTTGTTTGTTTGTTTTATCATACTTCATCATGATGTTACTTTGGGCCTTACTCCTCAAATCTTTCTCTGGATGGGCAGCAGATGGCTTACTGAATTGTAAGAGAAAGAATAGTGTTATCTCTTTAAATATACGAATAGACTGAGAAATCCAAGGTCACAAATGTGAGAATTGGGATGCTTCCTATTTTGGTAACATTAGAAAGGCTGTCAGTAGAAGAAAACTGAGAAACTGTTCCCCAGTGAAGTAAACTGACTTGTTTTCACATAGTGATTCTGAGCCTTGCTGTTGGGTTTTCTTTTTTTTTTTCATTTTTGATACTTTTCTAAACTAGCTAGCTAGTTCGATCTTAATTTTTCATTGTAGAGGAAGCATCAAGTGGGTGATCCGTAGTTTGTCAAGGGAGATGTGCCAGATTATTATAGGAAAAATAGAAATTAGATTAGCAAATGAACATTTACTGTCTTGCCTCTATAAGGAAGTGGCTTCTGCTGTCTTGAAAGGCCAGAAGTAGCTGATTATGGGTTGCAACTGCTGTTAGCAGATGCCTCTCTCAATTTGCCTTTGCTTCTGCAACATAGATACATTTTTGGCATTTATCCATAGACTGGCTGCATCTGATCTGTGTGGACTGAGGATCTGTGTGTAGGTGTTTTGGCAGAAGCATTTGCTGTTTACTTTTTTATTTGGCAAAAAAAGCATTTTAATACAAACCTGGAATTGCACACCTTCTGTCGAGCTTTTAGGAGTCAAGCGGTCAATATTGCTTTCTTTTTGTGATGGTGCTACTGCTGTTCCATTTGTATGCGGAATGTCTTTTACAGATGTGTAATCCTGCAAGCCATGATGTGAAATCTGTGATGATTTTTACAAAAGTTGCATTTTCATTATCATTCAAGAAATTGTCAGGTGTTTTTTTAATATCTTCCTATGCTTTTTCATCTCATAAACACTTAAATATGATCTAGACTTTTCTGTTAGAGAGAAATTTGTTGCCAGGAGAAGTCTGCCTGGCCAAATGCTGAGCTACTCTGTCAATAAGACGTGGTACCAAAGCAATGCAGCATACAGTATTTAGACCTGTTTTTTTTTTTGTTTTTTTTTTGTCTTTAGATTGGACTGGTTTAGATGAAGATGAAGATGCACATGTCTGGGAGGACAATTGGGATGATGACAATGTAGAAGATGATTTCTCCAATCAGTTAAGGTAACTTGACTTTTAACTTGCTGTTCTAGAAGACGAATAAAATGTTTTAAATGCTGTTGTTAGTATCTGAAATTTTGAAATCTGACTCCTTTAAAAAATAGGGATCTGAAACTGAAATAAGTGAAAATTCTGCTTTGTGCTTTTCTCTCTAAAGCCTTTCACAACCAGATTTAAGGGATTACAGCACAGTGAAGTACTGATCAGCATTTAATCTTTTAATTATTGTACTGTGAGCACTGAAATATGCCTAAGCTCAGTGACGTGTTCAGGCTTTTGCTGTGTTATCCAAGTTAAACAGTACAAAGATGTCTGTAAATTGTGATAGTTGACACTTTTTCAATTTTACATTAACAAATAATTTTCTAAGGACTTTTCTACATATATGTGAAAATTCAGAATTGCTCTGAATGACAAGGGATACAAGATTATCTCTTTGCTATGTGGTTTGCAAAATGTGCTGTTATAATTTTTTTCTCTACCTTCAAAAAGCATTGCTGTTCTTTGTCCAAATGGACACATTTTCTAGAGATCACCTATCAATATTAATGTTGAGGTTCCTTTCTTGTGTGTGGTGAGCGTGCTGTTTATGAGCAACAATAGCAAAGTAATTGTTCATCTCGTGCTTTGAGAAATGTGACAGCAATTTCAGTACCTCTAATCCAGTTGTTTAATCCTCTTTGTGACTTGTAGTTTCAGTTAATCCTTTATGGATGCATAATTATAACTTAAATTGTTTCAAGCATCAATACGAAGTCACATTTTATAATTAATCCCTCAGTATGTTGCGCAAGGAGCAATCTGTCATAAAAAACCCCAGCCTGGTGGAACAGTTCCTGGGCTGATCTTCTGTATTGAACTTAGGTGAAAGCAATTTTTTATGTAGAAGGTAAAAAAATAGTCTGTTGGTATTGTTTCTTGTAAGATTGAAAGGCATTTAATCTGTAATATTGGAAAAGTTGATCCATAATGAAACAGTCTTTCAAGGGATAGCATAATTCTAGATAAACATACGTGAGCTTGACAGACCTTCAGTAACTGTGACTTTAGAGTTGCCTGTAGTATTGGTGACTGTATACTAGGGTAAAAATGATCGTTTGTACTGTTGCTTTGTTGCAGCATGTTTTTATTTCATCTTTAGAATGAAAACTCTGCAGTGCTGCACTTCTAAAATTACGCTCCTATGTTATGTAAACTAACCTGGAATATTTTTTTTATTTGGATTGCTGTATCTAGATACACATATGCTAAGACTAGGTCGTAAACCAGAATGTAGTTCTGGCTGATGCTTTTGGAGGCAGGTGAGAAGCCAAGTGGGGACCGGGCAGGGGCGATAATGACAGCTGACTTGCTGTCCTGCCCACAACTAAGGGGAACAAAGCAATCCTTTCCCCTCAGAGTTGTCCACTGGAAGTTTGGTATTTTTATTTGAAACAATCAAAGAAAAAAAGTTTAAATTCTTTTGGAAGTACATATATGTAAATCACTTAGATTAGTGAGCTCATTTAGTTTCAGGAAATCTTGAGAATAACTGGTATAGACAATACTTTGTTTTGGTGTTCGTGTGGTTTTGGGTTGGTGGTTTGTTTTTTTTTTTTGAATTTTTTTTTTTGGATGTCTGCATTTCTTGCAGACTCACAGGTGCTGCTTTGTGCTTGGTAGTTGTACTCTGGCTGTGATGGGTTAGAGGACAGTATCTATGATTAAAATACTTGGAGTTTTTACTTAGAAGTCACTTTTAATAATCTAAGACATTAAGAAGGTCTTGAAGAACTATAGAGTAGGTGAGGTTAAGGTTATTGGTATGAACCTAAAAATCAGTGTGACATGTTCATATTATTTCTAAAGTGATTATATATTGTGCAGTATGTATAATTTTGAAAAAACACAAATGTCTGACAATATTTGTATGTTTTAATATGCTTCTCTTTTTTCCTATACAGAGCTGAATTAGAAAAACATGGATACAAGATGGAGACCTCATAGTTGTTGTTTTCTTTCTGAATACAGAGTGGTTTAACATTGAACTGTGGATAGACTATATTGAGAAAAGAAGAAAAGGTGGAAAATGAGAAGACACTTAATTCGTTATCTGCTTGGATTTATTATTGTTTTGTATGAAAAATAAAGTTTTTAATCTTAGTGTAGTGTAGTCATATGTTCAGCTTCTACTAACCTGATAACTTGTATTTCAGTTCTGCAATGCCTTGTGTGACAGAATTCATGGAGTAGCCTAGAATGCTACTACTGTTGGGTCAGCAGCTGATGGTATTGCACCAGCTCCTGTCATGGGGAACTAAATAAGCATTCGCAGAATGAAGACTAGTGCATGTTTCTGTCACAGGGGATGTGGAGGTGTCAAAAAGAAATAAAATACTCGTGTGTTCCAATTAAAATGCAGCAGAGATAGAAAGGAATTTTGGGGAGTGATAAAGCTTATTTTGCCTCAAGATTTTATTTCATAATGACTTGTTTTACTTTTGTTAGTGATTTCATGTGGGTGCCAGTTTGATAGACTCAAAAGATAAAACCCACTTTAGAACAGCAGAAATACAAACTCTCCAATCTTGTCCTGTCATTTCTCAAACGTGTTAAAAGAGGAGACCCCTCTGGAGGTGAAAGAAGTTCTGTTCTGCTTATTTAAGCCTAAGAATCTCTGCTGAAATTGCCTCCAATTTCCCAGTTACAGCAGTTCGTCTGTATCACACAAACATGCCTGCTGAGAACGGAAATCAAACCTCCAACTCATTTCATGGAGGCCAACAAATAGTTGCCAGATAGATACTGCAGTAGTGACTGGATTCGATTACTCTCTCAACTAGAAAACAGAAGGTGGAAATTACAAAGTCTATTACCAATTCCACGAATCCTCCCCAAAGGAGCTGTTAAAAGCTGCTGTACACAAAGACGTGGGGAGTTATCGTGATCCTGGAAGTGTAGGCCATGATTGCGAATTAAGAATTTTTTTTTAATAAAAGGGGCAAATATGGTTGTGTACTCCTGGGATTTGAATTAGCTGGTTGCAGTTCACTGCAGAGAACGAGAGACGTAATTGTTATTTTAAGTGAGATTTCAGAATAAAAACATTACTTGATGGACATGCAGTAATGATATTAAATGCTTTAACCTTGTTAAGTAAATAACTGAGTATCATGTTATAATTACATTTATTAATGCAAAATGCTAGGAAGCTTCCTCCTCCCCCAGTTATTTACGTGGTGCTATATTTATGGTGGAGGCAAGATTCGCTGTGACCCTTACTGCTTTCTGAAGACAGAGAAAGTCTCTGTAAAGACTGAGACCTTCCATTGCCATGTGAAATGTTCTGCAAAACTAAATGTTTCAGATGGCTGCCTTCATTACTGCTTGGGGAAAGAAAGGGAGGGCCCCTTCATGTAGACTTCACCTGTTTTTCAAGGAAGTGACTGAATCCAAAGTCCTGGAGTTCAAATTTTGACAAGTAACAAATGAAAAACCTGTCTACCACGTGGCAAATAGCAATGCAAACATCCTCAAGTTAGTGTTGGGACAATTGTGAGATTGTTGGTGTTATTTATAACTGGGAAGTTGAGTATGGAGAATGACCAGAACAAGGCTACAGAAGAATTATGGAATTGTCTGGTGCAATCTTGGGGTAGGGACAGCTGCTTTCTGTTACAGGATTCTGGAAAGCTGGCTAAAGCACTCCTGGAGGAAGCCTTGGAGGTGGAAAAACATCTTTGCCTCAAGAAACCTTAGTATTTGCTGAGCTGCATTTGTCTTGTGTTAGTATCTTTTTCTGCTTTCTTCACAAAAGCGGAATTGGAAGGGAAGCCTGGGCTGCGATAGTCTGGTAGCTCTGCACTCCTGCAGTAATAACCTTCAGCTGCTAGCACATGACCTGAAATCCCCAGCTGGAAAAAAAAGTATGAGCAGTCTGCTTTGAAGGTCGGTTTGATGATATGGTCATATAATGCTGTCTGCATAAGAGAGTTTGTTGCAAAGGAGTAAACAAGAAGTCATGTGCGAACTGCTCTGAGAGTGCAGCTTACTGCAAAATCAGGCACTTCATGGAGGCTGATAGCCTGTATAATTGCCACTATTTTTTTTTTTCCCCCTCAAGTTTCTTCTGTGGTCATATGGTTCCTCTTAAGCTTTCTAATATAAAAAAAACTTGAGAACCTTTCTACTTCAGATTGGCTGGTTTATTTCTTTCCAAAAACTTTAAAACCCAACTGCTTTTGAGACAAGCCAAAGACTTTTTTGCACTTTTTTTTTTTTTCCCCCTCAGCTTTATGGCTTTGGTGTTGTAGAGGCAAGTTGAGATGGTTTGCTGGGATGTCACCATAGCAAGTCACTGCATCAAGTCACCCTAATTTAGCTACTCTAAGTACTGATCTTTTCATGTGCTTGGAGACTTGAATTTTTAGATTGGCCATGCTGGGAGGTTTTCTTTTGGAGTTCTTTCCTCAAGATGTTCCACTGTGTCCCTGTTAGCTGAGGAATGCATGAAGTGTGGGAGTTAGGAATGCTTTGGGGGTGTGAGGGAGGACATGCTGAGGGAAGACAAAGATTTGGGAAGGACTTTCAGCCTGGTAAGGGTGGGAACGTGGTGGAGAGAGGAAGGTTTGGCACAGGAGAGGTTGGGCTTTCTAGTTAAGAAAGTAGGACAATGCATGGAGGTACATGTGTAGTGATTGTCTGGGTGTGTGCTGTGGGGTAGTCTCTGTTTCCTGTCCCGGGAAGGAGATTCAGGTCACAAAGACGTTGACATTGCCCTGTGTTTGGGGGCCAAACCTCTTCACCAGCCCATCCCTCAGTTGAACCATGAGACACCTGGACACAGCTTAATTAGTCTGAACCCTCCTGGGGTATGTGGCATGTATCTCCATCTCTCTGTGGGAAGACGGAGATGGTGTTTTGCAGCGTGGGGAGGATGGCTCACTTTGGGCTAGATGCTGAGGATGTTCAGCTAACTCAGAGGAAAGCTCTGAAGGGTCCCCAATTGCTAATGCATTTGGTGCTCTCGCTTTGCCTTGATCCTTAAGAAACTATACACATGTAAGAAGAAATGCAAAGTCACAGGTAAGCACTCAAAATGGTGAGCAGTCTGAATTAAAGTTGTCTGGAAAGCCTTCACTTCGGCTGTTTTGTCTCAGAAAAGCCCTTGCTGTTTTCCCTTTGTGTCCCTGCCTCCCTCCGCTATCTTGCACAACGGCACAAACAGCTTCCCTAGACGCTTTCTGCTCCTGGGTCACAGCATGTCCCATTCCCCACTTACTGCACCATGCCCACATGGTGCTGTACAGAATGAGTGAGTTTGAGTCTCTGTATCACAGCAGCCTGTGTGCTTTGCAAGTGCTCTTCCACCATCCCTGGGAGAGGGAGAATTATTTTCCACTCTTTGAAGTGTGCTTGGTGTGAGACCCCAGGACCTCATGTTTCACTGCATTCAGTAGCACATAAAATGCTCTGCACATTCGAATGTTTCTTTAGCTTCAGTTACTGCTGTGCATATTCAGCATTTCTGCCAATCAGGATTTATGGGGTATCAAGTCAGCCACCCAGAAAAGGGGGAACACACATTACAACCTTTGCAGCTTTTGTAAGGAATGAGACAAGGACTCCACAAGTCGCTACATTTCCCTGCTAGCTTTTTCTTGAACCTTATTTTCTCTCGTCCTGTTTTTTACAAAACTAGCAAGGACTAATGCACCCCCTGAGGGAGGGGGTGAATATAGGAAAATGTATGATCGTAAAATTAGACTATGAGAGTGTATGTATGGATAAAGGAATATATATTGCACAGAGTTACAGTTCCAGCATTTTTTATCTTTTAAGTGTCTGACTTTACAGCCCTAATAGTAGTCTTTTAATGCAGGTATGATTTTGTTTTTGCATAATAATACAGCTAAATTTGATTTAATTCCAAGGCATGCAGGGAAGTAAGAAGATTGATGCCCAGAAAGTTTTTGTGATGGAATTTTACTAAAGAATGAATGTTATGTAACATTTCAAACACACCACGATCCTTCAAGATGAAGTGTGTGATATAAATGTAAAATATATGCAAACTATAATTTAGCACCCGTTTTTAAATTGCAGTCAGTATTCCAGCCTCTTACATGCAGTGGGTGAGATCCTTTGTCAAATGAGAGCTAAGGGCAGTGAATGTGAGATTCATTAAGTAATTATACGGGAACATTAATTTCAAATTAATTTTAACAGTTGTCTTAGAGATTAGCAACCAAATCAGGAGACCAAAGGCAAACAGTAATGCAGTTTAATACTTTTAATAAATGAAGGCATTTGAAGTGATTTACATAAATTGGATGATAAGCCCTCATTTACTGGGCTTCCAAAGGCTCCCCACCTACCCTTCCAGTTCACCTTTACACATTTCCAGGATGCGGCCGTGCTCCACATCTTGCTGGCTCTCTCAGTACATTGTGCGTTTCTCAAATACTTCCTATGCTGGCTTCATAATAAACGGTTAGACTTTCTGGAATTTGTTAGCGTGAGCTGGAACCTTTCAATGCTTCTGAATCTGCAGCGCTGGGAGGCATGGGGAAGGAACAGAGCTACCATTGACAAGGCCCCCAGGAAAATAAATGGTGGAGAATAAAAAAAGCAGATTAGGGTATTGGGGGATGCTTGCCTACAGGCAGGGCAGGGAGATGAAAACCAGCCCATCAGCAAGTGAATGGGTCACATGTAATGGATAATGACCAGCCCTTTTCATCTCTTCTGCAGTGAGCTCAAGGCTTTTAATGAAAAGGAACAGGCGCTGGTCTGGAGTTACATTGCACCTGATGGAGGCATGGGAGCTCAGTGACTCACCAGGGATGCAAAACCAGCCCCGCCAATACTCCAGTCACTGGCCTTGGGTTCCTCCTGCCACAAGCAAAATAAAAGCACTTCCTTCCCAAGGGAGCTGGTAGTCTGTGAAATGTAAAAGGCAAGATAGGGCAGCTGGGGAGGGTGGGTGATGGGCGGTGATTCCCTTTCTTGTGGTATTTGTTTGTGATGTCCAAACAGGATGCTGTGGAGCTATACAAGGCAAGCCTCTGACATCCATAAAGATTAAAAGGATGAATTGTCCAGTCACAGGACTGTTCAGTGGTACTGTCCAGCTGGTGGTAATGTTGGGGCCTTGTTTTTCAAGACTTGGGTAATGAACTGATGCTATACAGCCACTTCTCCCTTGGGGAAAGCATGTGGGTGGCTGAGTGGTACCAGCAAATCCAGAAAACAAAGGTGTAGTGATTCTGTTTGTGCTCAGCTCAGTACTGCTTCCTTATGCCAAAGACAACTGCTTTGGGTCAGAAAAGCATAAAGAGGTATAGCTCTAGCAGAAGAGTTTGATCAGTCTCACTCTGAAGTATTTAAGAAGTTAGCTTTCCTCCTGCCTTCCCAAGCTGTCTGCTGTGCCCTCTGAGCAGCTGAGTGTGAGCTGGTGCTTAAACTGGCAGAACTGAGATGCAAGCACATTTTCTTCTTGGCCAGACTTTTGCCATGGAGGAGGATTGCAGCAGGACATCAGGGCAAACAGGAAACCATCACAGCAAGATGCCAGATAAAAAACACCTCTTTTCTACCTGAAGGTTAAAATTGGAAAGGATGAAAATCACTCCTAAGCAGAAAGCAGCATCTGAAGAGGGTATGTGAGAATATCACATGGCACTACTTTTGAATCACTGTAAAGAGGGATTCACTCCAAATTCTTTCTGTGAAATGGCAATGCTTCTAATGTAACCAGGAGTGTAGGATCCAGTACAAGACTATTGCTTCAGTGTTTTTTTAGGACTGTTAGTTGTTGGGTTTTTTTGTTTGTTTTGTGTGTGTGTGTTTTTGTTTGTTTGTTTTCTGGGGCATATTAAAAATTCAGAGAGTGCAGTGCAAAGTGGATTTCATCCCACAGGGATTGAGCTCAGTTCTCTGTCTCTCCTGCCACAGGGACCCATCTCCTGAGCTCTCAGTTCTGCAACCAGGTATGGCTCTTCAGTCTGTTCAGAGCCAGGTTCTGGCTGCAGCTGATCCCTTGTACTGCACAAGGTCTGTGCAGATGTGGCAGCAAGACAGGTTCTATTGCATATTGCCCACTGAAAGCCTCTGCTACAGCCTAGGAATGTCCCAGCCTCTGACTTGACATTTCACAAATGAAACATTAGGTGCTAGGAAATTTAAGGGCTTTCATAAAAGTGTTCCTTGCTCAGCTACTCTGTGATCAATGTCCATTAGAAGAGAGAGTAAAATTCTGTTTTGTGGCCTGTGAGCATGGGTAAGATTACATTGGTACTGTGCATCTTTCCCAGGATGTCATTTCTAGGCATCACTAGGCTGAAGCTTGCTTCATTAAAGACTGGCTGTGCCTCTTACCAGGTGCTTGCTGTCTGTACCACGAAGAGGGTCTGGCATGGGGTAATCCTTAGAAGTATTACAACAGTTAGAAGAGCAATTATAAAAAACAATAGGTAGAGATTTGATTGCATCTCGATGGAGCTGCAAAAACTATGTGACTCATCTTAAATAGAATATATATATAACAGTTATAAATAGGCTCCTTTTTTTTGCAGTTGCAATGACATATTTAGAAATTGCTGTTCTTTTTAAAAATAGCTTTGATATACAGGTATCTGTGGCCTGCAGGTCACATTGTTTATTGAGAAAACACACACTTCAGCAGTAGCTTTCTGTCACACTAGGCATGCATGGCACTTTACAAACACAGCATCAGACATGGCCCTCCTGCCCTGAGACTCTTGGTGAGACAGAAACAATGCACAGGATATGCTGCAAGAGAAGATGGAGTGTGTTGTGATGGCCAGTGGTAAAGCAGCACAAATAATGGATGTTTGAGGGCAAGCAGAAGGAAGAAGAAAATAATCTGAGTGACGAGGTTAGGATGAAGCAAGAGACACTCTGGTTCAGCTTCAGTGAATAAAATGGAATGGATCCAGCTTACTTCTGGATTGAAAAGCCTGTTATGAAATGAGCTCTCTTAGCTTGAAGAGTAGCATACCTGAAAGGCATAGGGAACTCGGTCAGTTTGTTTCATCTAGAAGGCAGTTGAGTGGTGATCTGATTATAGTTCTCAAGCTCCTTTATGGAGAAGAAAATTGTCCCATAAAGAGATGGCTTTTTAACCTCACAATAAAAGCAGAATAAGACTGAGAAATTGGAAGCTCAAGTTAGACAAATTCAGGCTGTACGTTTTTACAGCATGTTCTGAATTAAGCCATCGAAAGATTCTTCTCCCTCATATGTAGTGGTCTGTCCACCATGGAGCTGGCAATCGAGATTAAGCTTTTTCTTGATACTTTGTGATGGCTGAGGATGAGGGTGTAAGTGCAATGCAGGAATGTCAGTATGGAAATATGGATGTGTTGAAGGGGAAAAGTGCAGATAAGCATTTCAGTCCTTTCTCACCATAGCTTTCATGTTCTTCTGCTCAGCACTGCAGTTCAACATTTCACTCCTACCCTTAATGCGACAGCACCACCCCAACCTCTTCCATGACAGAAGGCATTGAATCAGGCAGTTTGCCTCACAGGTCCTTATCTCCTCCTGCTTTACCTTCATTTATGTCAAAGGCTGTTTCACACCCTTGTGGGATCAGAACCTGAAGCCTGAGAACACGGAGTAAAAATGGTCTGCAGCACTGGACTCAAAGAACCGCCACAGCGTTGTTTGTGGTGTGTATGGAGCAACTCCCTATGCACCACTGGACTGATCAGTCCTGTGTGTAAGGGTCATGGGTCTCCTTTCATTCCTCATTCAGAAGGCTACAGAGGCAAGGATTTAAATACATCTTAACTAGATTCAAACTCCATATAAACTTCCAAAATACTGAGCAAAGTGTGCAAATTCTCATATATTTGGTGTTTCCAAGGGGCATTGGTTGGAGTCCAGTGGCTGGATTCCATCCTGTTGGAACTGTATTGTGGACTTCAGCTCTGTAAATTGGGAACACCGAAGTGATTTTTCTCCCAGGAAGTTGTACTAGCAAGAGCACTCAGGGAACTTCTTCCTTGGTTTTGCTGAAGCTTGTTCTAGTAGGTAGAAGAATCTCGTGTTGGTCTCACTTTTGCCATTTCCACAATGGTTTTGAAAATGGAAGAAAGGAGCAAGGAAGAACCACAGAATTGATTCTAGAGAAGGTATCCCATAGTAAGAAATGTAAATATTCTGCATATTGACAAGGTAGCTCAGAGGTAAGTATCACAGTACAAAACTACAATGAAGGTCCCATATGCCTGAAGAGCAGCTGTAAGAGATCAGACCAAAGGCTCTGCCTGTAGGGGTCAGGTGCTGGAAGAGCCTGACTGGGAGGAGTCATAGCTGCTTCTCAGGGATGCAACAATAGCGCTTCTGTCAGGTAGGCATGGGTGTCCGATTTTAAGTGGCGAAATTGTCATGGTGGAGCATTTTTTCCTTCACAGGAGGGTGTCTCCATGGTGCAAGCTGGTGATTTTTATAGCTACAGTGAACAATGAGCAACAGTGATCATCTGAGGAACTTCAGCATCATCTCTGTAGTGAGCACCGTTATCGCCGACTGCTCTTACTGAGACTTCAAGTGATTGGAGTAACTGCCCAACATTCATGAAAGGAGTTGAACCTCTTCAACCTACTGCTGGAATATCTTGAAAACAAATATATGTTTAGTATAGGAGGGGATGGAGTAAATCAAATATTGCATTGATAGGCTTGGAAAAACATATGAGGAAAGAAAGAGTGTTATTGTAGAAACAGCAAGAGAGGTGTGGAAGTACTAAAGAGGTGAAAATCACAACAGCCACTGAGCTGAAGAGGTTAAGAAATGTTGAATTCATGCTGGGAGTATCTCAGAGGCGAAGGATCTGGTGGAATTCCTTAGGGAGGTAAGTGTTGCATCAGGATGAACACCTGTGCCCTTTGTGTGAACGGCTATGCCTATGGCCTGAGTTCTGTAGGTGTTTCACCAGTGTCTGCTATGAAAAGTGGCACCAGGGCCTCTGCTGTGCCTCTCTATCTATATGTCAGCCTGTCTTTTTTACAAAGTGATGGCAAGCTCCCAGGTGGATGTCCTTTTGAGAGAAAACTTCACCTAGATAGATACTTCTCCTGCAGGAGAGTGTTCTGGTTTTGCTTACTTCAAAATTTTGGAAGTAGTTGCTGGTTTTCCGAAGACAGCTGGTTGTGCTAGCTGTAGCACTTCTCCACCTGGGGACACCCTGTGGCATTAGCCAGAATGTATCTGAGCAGAAATTTTTATTTTTCAGAAAATATTTAGTTCCTGAAGCCAACAGTCTCTGTGGGAATACACCACGTTGAGAGACACATTTGACATCTGAGATTGGAATAAATATGGAAGAGAGAGGACACTCTATGACGGTTACTGGCAACTCCTTGTTCCAGGGCAGGGAGCAGCTGGGTGAGCAGAGGTGCCCTTCCACACCTCCATCTACCACCCACAACTGGAGGACCTGTGCCTCGGTGTAGAGATGGCAGCCAGACCCACCTGTGATTTTCCAGGCAGGCTCTTTCACTCCGTCACTTGTGAAGACGGCACAGTCTTCCAGCAGCTCCTGGATCTATACCAGGGAAATGGTAATAAATGAAAATTCAATTTTTTTAGGAATGCCACACCATCTATTCAGGAACATTTCTGCTATTTTAAGGAATTTACAATCTGGGACTCTGTTGGTTGTTTTTGTTGGTAAAGTTTGCTGGATTTATAGCAATGTAGTTCTCACTATTTTCAATCATCCAACACTTATGTATCTGAAATTTGTATCTTCTCATAAAAGATGCCTCATTTTTTGCTTTCCCCTGCCAAAACAGTCTTGCCTGGGTTGTCAATGTTTTTAACAGGCTTACAGACTGCAGGAGAGCTCTGGTCTCAGTACAACCGCTACCCTGCCTTGGGACTTGACTCTGCTGGGTCTGTATTTTGTGACACATCCTGTGGACCCTACATCCTCCAGTCTGCCTTCTGTCTTTATACCTCAGTCAGGGGATTTAGTAGATGTAGTTGCCCCCAGAGGTTCCATTTCTAGTGTGCAGGTTTAAAAGCTTTCCCCTGCTCAGAAATGGGACAAATTATCTGTAGGAGTATCAGGCCAGAGGAAGGGGCACAGAGCTCTGAGATACTGGATGGCAGAGGAGAATCTCAGAGGGGACAAAGGTGGTGGGGTGGGAAGAAGAGTGGACGTTGCCTTCTCAACAGGGTCAGCTCTGTGATAACACACGACACCATTCTCAATATTCCACCTTACTGCTATCACTGGAACTCATAATTAGCAAATAAGTGAATTACATGCTATTAATGGTACATAGAAACTACTGTAAGACTTTTGTATTAAAGTGTTCTTTCATGTTATCAGAGGCCAAAGCTCTCTTTGATGGCTTGGAGGTTTCATTTCTGTTTCGTTTGAAATAAAACTGAACAAACACAATAAAACTGAACAAACACAATATTAATATCACATGTTTGTTTTCATCAAGGATTCATGAGAATTTAAAGGAAAAAATAAAGTCTGCCTAAAAATCACTGGGCAATCACCAGAGCAATGCTCAAATAAGGTTGTGAAGTGATGAGGTGGAAATCCACAGTCCCGGTAAGGAGACGGAAGCTGAATAACAGCAAAGGGAATGTACATAAAACAGGAGGTGTGCAGAGCTGCATTGCTATAGGGGCTATCGAATCGCATGCACGATGTCGGGGAGTTGGCACTGATGATTTTGCTGGAGATTCAGTAACTTAAGTAACCTAATCAAGTGTCATAATTGATTGGAGGTTCATTTCCTCTCTTTGAAACCATTAAGGGTGGTCATTGTTTGCTAAAAGCATTTAATATTCCCTGCAGTGGAGTGAGGGTGTTTCTTTCCCTCGTCAACGGAAAGCCATTGCTATCATATAGCCAAGGGGCATGGTGGCCACTATCTCTGCGCCACCCACCATTCAGCCCCTAACAAGGAAGGGGTGCAGTGCCCACACGTGCAGAGGGAGCCCTGCCAGGAGGAGGACAGGCCTTTCACAGCAGCTTCACCAGCAATTAATGAGCTGCAGTTGATACCAGGGAGGGATGTGTGTCAGGAAGCGGCATTGTGTAGTGTTGCTTCCTTTGTGTGAAGAGTGGAGATGCTGGGATTTTGTTATTCAAATTGCTGAGATGCAAAATTGCTGATTATATCCTCCCCTCAGAGGCCGACAGGCACTCCATCCACTCCCCACCTCTGTGCAAAGTGTCACGAGGAACACTCACCCTTTGGTCCCCACCCCAATGGGGCTGGACACCCTGCTTGTAAGGGAGAGAGGCTGAGCCTGAGAAGCCAGCTCAGCCCCAGGTTGGTGACATTCAGCTGCGCATGCAGGTGTTTGCATTGATGTGTAAAAAAGATGTCCGAGGACGTAGGTTCCCAGGTTTGCTCCTTGCACAGCCGGAAGGCACTGTTGGTGTGGACCCACCTCTTGCTCCTTCCTCCTGGTGACACTTACCTAAGTGCACACCTAAAGCTAGGCAGCAAAACCCCTCTCTGGAAGACCACAGCTCTGGCAGAGGAAATTACCATTGCAATACCCTATCCAGATCACAGAGAAGTTCTGTTGTGTTAAACAGTTTCCATTTTACATGTAGAGAGCAAAGAGTTATTTCTTTAGTGTGCTTTGAAATAACCTTTCTTGGGTTTAGCCCACACAGGAGATAACACAATCTCTTAACATTTGACAAAGGGAATATTTCAGTCCATAGGAAAGGCCTTTTAATTTCTTTTTAAGGACCACTTAGAAAGTAGTCAGTTTATTTTTAAATTAAATGTAGCCAGTGTTAAAAAGCTGCCATCCTTGTAAACTGGAATTTGTGACCTCCAAACACACAACATGGTCTCTGGTGAGCAGATATCTGTGAGCTCTACAGTACTTTCACCAGGCAGCTATACTATTGTGCCAACTTGGTGTAATCATTGTAATCAGCCAAACCAGTTACAGTGTAACCACATACTATACATGTAATAGTCTATGTATATATTAAGGATGTTCTGATAAAATTGGTAAAAGTCCTCTATTTAAGCAGCAGGAAGAAAAGCCATCACCACTCCTTTTTTGTTGGGTTGTTTTTTCTTTTTTTTCATGCTTCATTTCAGTGAAGACTTACATATAGTTGCATTTATATTTTGTACCTTGGAAAATATTTGTATTTTAATATAACACATTAAAGCTTTGAGCCTGAAAACACTAATGCACAAGAGTAACTTTATTTATACATTAGGAATATTTTAGTCAAATGGTCTAATGTTTGGAGAATCAGATTCTGAAAAATAATGTACTATTTTATGTTGTACCACTATTGGTGCAAAAATTAATGGATGCATTATTTAAATCAGGCATTTAGAGAGAAGCTTTGCAGCCTGGCTGTTTTTTTGCTATCATGTTGTTGGAAGAAACAAGTAAATAAAATCTGAGGGAATGGGAATTGAAAATGGAGAATGAAATGAAAACACGTGAAATGTTCAATATGTGAGGCACACCTGCTTCAGCCTGAAATGTCCCACATTCAGAGCAAAGGCAGTTTTTAACCTTCCTTCCGATCCAGGATTTAGTAAAACTCTTGATCTGTCTTTTCACATCTAAAAACCCCTTTCATCATTTTAGTCTTCATCAACCCCAGAGGTTAAGGCTTCCCTTTCAGCTCTGATTATCACAGATGTGGCTCTGTATGAGTAGAGACCCTGGTTTTATCCAGGACTGGCCTTTGCATTCAAACTCTAATTCCTTTTCTTACGAAGCTCACACACATCAATTTGTTTAGTGCTCTGGATATTAAGTACAATCTTCAGAGACAGTGCTTGGGACTTTGGTGAAGCAAGATCACTTTTTAACTAGAAGAATGAACAGTCGGTGGCTTCAGCCAGGACGGTGAGCTGTGATGTGAGCTTGCTCAGACACTAGAAGGGAGAAGCTGAGGTCAGCAAGCAATGCCACTAGAGGAAATGCAGCAAACTTTTCCCATGGAGAAATGAAGTATTAGCACACAACGGCCAACAACAGGAGTGTTGGGTTAATTAGGCAAGTGAATCATGCCTGCTGCCTGATGATGTCCTACACACAGATAACCATGTTTGCTTTTGGGAGCGATCCTTACTAGATATTTTGTTAGAGATCTAAGTATACGGCTGGTAACAGAACATTAGAATTATAGAATCATAAAATGGTTTGGGTGGGAAGGGACCTTTAAAGGTCATCTAGTCCACCCCCTTGAGGTAAGCAGGGACACCTTTAACTAGATCAGGTTGCTCAAAGACCTGTCCAACCTCATCCAGAATATCTCCAGGTATGGGGCATCTACCACCTCTCTGGGTAACCTGTGCAATCCTCATTGTGAAAATATCTCCTTTTATCTAGTTTAAATCTGCCCTCTTGTAGTTTAAAAACGTTACTCCTTGTCATAACAGGCCCTGCTAAAAAGACTGTCCCCATCTTTCTTATAGCCCCTTTTAAATACTGAAAAGCCACAATAAGGTCTCCCTGGAGCCTTCTCTTCTCCAGACTGAATAACTCCAACTCTCTCAGCCTTTCCTCATAGGAGAGGTGTTCCAGCCCTCTGACTATTTTTCTGTCCCTCCTTTCTTGTGCTAATGACTCCAGAGCTGGACAGAGTACTCCAGGTGAGGTCTCACAAGAGTGGAGTAGAGGGGTGGAATCACCTCCCTCAGCCTACTGGCCACACTTATACAGCCCAGGATATGGTCTTCTGGGCTGTGAGCACATGTTGCCAGCTCATGTCCAGCTTTTCATCATCCTCAAGTCCTTCTCTGCAGTCCTTCTCTGTTCTCAATCCCTTCATCCCCCAGCCTGTACTGATACTGAGGGTTGCATTGACCCAGGTGCAGGGCCCTGCGGTTGCTCTAGTTGAACCTCGTAAGGTCCACAAAAATCCACCTGTCAAGCATGTCCAGGTCCATCTGGATGGCAGGTGTGTAACCTGAGGGACATGCCACCTGCCTCCATCAAAAGCACTCGACTCTCATAAGATTAGATTTTGACCCCAAAGTTGTGGTACCCTTTTCATTGCTGTTTCTGTCACCCTTGAGTAGCTGCTGTGATCTTGGTGCCATCTTGGTATCTATAGGAAGATTCCTCACGCAGAGGCTAGGTCCACTGTGTGCTGAGGTTGGTGAGCTGTAGCCAAGAGCCAGAGTGGAGATGCAGTGCTCTTGAGTGGTTAAGCAGTTCCTGCCATCCTCACTATAATTTACTGGTAGCAAAATGAAACCTATATTTAACCTTCCCACCCCCAACTTTAGAACACCTAGCTAAATAATTTCTATCCTGTCCTGTCACTTCATAGTCACAATCCACTGTTTCATGCTTGAGCCACCAAGCTGTGGGGACCAGCCCTCCTTGCACAAGCCTTGGATAATACTTGGACATTTCACTTAGAAGTGCACCAGGGAGCTCCCCATAGCAGCAGAGCTGGTTGTGTGTAGCAACTATGAGTAGAAATACCAGTGTGACTGAAATGACGACAATCACAACCCTCCACCTAAAATAGCATCTCAGTTGCACAAATTGTAATATTACAGCAATTCTAATTCCTTCCCAGGCCTGACGTCTTCACAGAGATGGAGAAGGGACAGAAAGGGACTCCTGCATGGGATGTTTTGCACTCACTGAAATGGGTTATTTCTTTCCTGAGTAAATGCAGTGTGAAATTGTTGAGAAAAAGAGCTCAACTATTTCACTTTCTACATGACAATTGTTTTTTTATTGCATCATGACTCACAAGAGCTTGTGATCCCCCATGAAGACCTGACCATCTCTGTTTTTTTTCCAGTTTGTCTCTCTGCACCTGTCCAGCTCTGCTTCCTGCTACAAACATTTCTGGGTAAAGCTTCATTATACACTTCATGGTGCTTATACAGTCTTTGACTAACGGCTTTCAGAAATGGTATCTGCCTTTTCTTCCTAAATAGACCCCTTTTACACAATAACTGCCATGCATTTCTGACTGTGAATATGTAAATAGGTGAAAATGAAAATGCATCCACTGTCACACAGAATAACATTGCAGCTTTAAACTTCAGATCCATTCAGGATGATTTGCTAACATTTGGTACTCCAAGCTGAAGTGCCAAAATTACCTGTCTCATGCAATTTTCAAACATTCCACCTGAACAGAGCAAAGAAAAAATAGCTATCTCCAAGAGAGAGCAAACTCCATTTAACATGTTTTACAAAGTACTAAATAGCTTTCCTATTTCAGATGAAGAGCAGAGAATACATCCTTTGTGCTGTACTTACCAAGTACTTGCAATATCATATATTCTAGATAGTTTCAAAGATACTATAATATACTGCATTACTGTGGTTATCAAAACCACAGTCATGTAACTTTGTGTGATCCATGAGCTCAGTGGGGAAAAAATTAGTTTCCATTGCTTTTAATTTCTTGAAGAATTGAAATAATTTCCATTAAAATTATTGTGAAAGACTAAAGCTTTCTCTAGTCTGCTTGCTAAAAACAATTGCAACTGTAGCGTGTTTTGCATATCATTCAACAAAAAATGAGTTATCGAATTGTATTAGTCAGTTACCCTTAATCCTAGGACTGGTACTACCTTCTGTAGTCTGGGTCTTCTGTCACATCAGAGTTTTTTATAGACACGGGCAATTATTTTTCCATATGTAAAGACATTTACAGAGTGTAGTTCATAAAACAGGACTGCTGTTTAATCTGACAAGTGAAGGGTGACTCCCTATAAAGTCTATTTTTCTGTAAAACAGCCATGTTTTTTCAAAGAAAACCTGATTTCTGCAAATACAAACCTGAATTACAGAGCAGGGGAAAGGAAAGGCCCAGTAAGCCTTGTGCAATGGAGTCCAGGCTCAGTGGGGGAGGGTTGAACCCTACAATAATTATTTATTATTAATAAATATTTTTATCTGAGCCAAGGACTGACCTTACAGTTTGTAGAAACCTAGTTCATGAACATGAATAACTGCAGAGCTTTGGTTGATATTACTTTCCTCCAATAATATTGTTGCTTTATTTTTTTTTTTATTTGTTTATTTGTTAGTAATTATATTTACAAACCTTTGTGAGAAGGAACCATGGTTTCTCAACACGGGTGGGAATTCAGAAAACTTTGAGACTACTTTGTATTAGGTAACCTCCTCAAATATCCATGCTTCCTAAAAACATCTAAATTATTCCTACATCCTTTAAATTGTTTAAATCAAATAAAATTTCCCTTAAAATAATTAAAGGTTCCATGCCAAATTGTTGCTAATTTGCAATTGGTTTGTATGTGATGCTGAGGAGCTTGGAACTGGATATAAAGAATTTTGTGGTTTTTTTCAATGGACATGATGGATTGGATCCAGGTCAAAACTTGCAGTCAGGACAACTGACCCTGGAAAATACAATCTTTTCTATGGCAGGAGGAAAGCGGTCTTTTGAATGAGGGATGCTTAATTTGTGAATATGACATAGTGCAGACTTCTTTGCCATATTTCCAGCATTTTGTCTTGCCCTCTGGGCTTGAACTACCAGGAGAACAATTTGTCTTCTGATGCTTGGCAGTTCTGCTGCTGATGCCGGAGTAAACTAAGGAGAGAAAAGGCAAGAGGAAATTAAAAAGGTGTCACATGCAACTCAAAAAATAAGGTTAAATTTTAGATGTCTTTTATCTCCTCAGTTCTCTCTAACACCAGCAGAACTCTATGGCAGTCACTTCTGAGGGTAGATCTCTTGTGGTATTTGCCAAAAAACCCCAAAATCACACGAACACCCTAGAGTGATGTCCACTCAGAGCCAATGTCAATCAGCTTGAGCTCTGAACTGATGTGGTTGCAGGCAGAGTGTTTGTCGCTGAGCTGGCACATCCTTCACTGAGCTGTGCATGTCCCAGACTGCATGTCTTGTGAAGGTCCCGCTGTGCTGCTGAGCCAGCCCCTCCTCTGAGGAGCTGCTGTGATGGACCCTGCCATCAGCACACCACCAAGCATCCCCAGGCAGGCAAGGCATTGCTCCCTCAGGGATGTGCCTGTGATGCTGGCTGAGAGTCAGGCCTGATGGAAAGCTGCCTACTGCAGTTGAGGCAACAGCAGTTTTCCCTGGTGGGAAGGGAAATCAAAAAGGAATTTTGAGTCATCCACTTGGCACTTGCCTGTGAATGAAGAGTGATGGCTGGTGGCCTTGGCAGCTGTTTCAGCTCCAGTCTCTCCCATTTTCCTGGCAGCAGCAGGTGTTGTTGCACAGATATGCAGCAGCAGAAAAACTTTCATTTCAGAAGAGGTAGATTCGATGGAAGAGAACAGAATAAGGAAGATAACAGTGATGTTAATAGACACCTGAAAACTTAAAAAGCCCTACTGATCAACTAGTACCAAGTGAAAGCCACCAGATGTAATAGGTCAGTGAGAAACCATGATGATGTGGCCTTCATGAACCTGAGGTTTTCATGTGGTGGTGCAGGAATATCCAGCACTGTGGCTTGAAAGCCAGAGGGACTTTTGCTACCAACTTACTGGGCAAACACCTACACAGGATGTTGGCCATGCAGAAAACTTCTCCCTGATCAGTTCCCAGCAGCTTAGAGAAAGTTCACTGCTAACCACTCAGAAATAGAAAACGTTTGGCTGCACTTATGGTAATTTTGCATTCTCTGCTCCCTCCGTGTCAAAACGATTATGTATATTCTTCAGAGTCGATAAAGTTACTCAGCTACGAAGCCAAAAACATGTGTTGAAAAGCCGAGGTACATTAAAGGCTCTTTTTTGATTCTAGCCATTTCACACACATTTTCCCTAAGCTGTGGCAGACTTCCAGCATAGCTGAATCCAAATGTTGCTCCTTTCACAGGCACATAGTTTGTTTGCATAGTAAATGTGCATGGTACATCTCATCCAAGGCTTGGGTTATTTCTTCTCTTTGTGATACAGTGTTTGCTACTGACCACTGCTGTGTAGAGTAAACCTGGTGGCATGAGCCTGGCTGCTGCATGTTTAATAAGCAAAAGCTGATCACTCAATTTTGGGAGTTTTGACATTTTTTATTTACATTTCTTTGCACATTTCTAAGCATTATTCAGTTGTCAAACAATCATAGTGCTGGTGAGGAGGCAGGCAAGTTACAAAAATGAATTAGCAAGATTCTCATTTGCAGAGAGTAATTTGTCTCTACTGTAATGCTTGTATATACTATCGGGTGTGTAGAAAGGACTCTTCTTGAGAAATGAGAATCAGATTTATCAGCTCAGTTTCAGAGTCATGTTCACTTGCTTTATTTGCATAGCGTAGCAAAGAAAATCCAGCTCTCCTGCTGTTTTCCATTTCCCGAGAGCCCCCTTCTCCCCTCTCACCAGCCCACACCTTGCTAGTCCCACATAAATAGAAAATGGTGCCAGCATATTTTTCTACATAGAAAAGACAGAGAGCTTGTAACCTTTCTCTCCTGTCAATCACCACATGCAGCCGTGTAGTCCTACCTTGGGGGAGAGCTAGGGGGTCTCTATAGCTACATCATTGCCAGGATGGCATTTCTTCCCAAGGGCATATCACAGAATCACAGAATATGATCACTGTATCTATTTCCTGTCGTAGTCATAAAGCTGCACAAAAAAAAAAAAAAAGGATGGTTCTCTTTTCCTTTGCTTTCTCAAGGCCCTGATTTTGGCAAGAGTCACTGGGGAGAGTCTGGTGACAGGGAGGACAAGGTTGCGCTGTCTCCTTTTGGGGCATACCTGTCACGGGGCATATAACTCATGTGAAGGTCAGCACATGTCTGGAATATTCAATGGTTATAACAGATTCCCAGACTATCTGCTTACTGCTGTTTCATTTTCCCGATGCATCTGGAGATTGCTTCTTGGTTTTATGTGTACTGTAACTGGTGTCAGGATGTAGAGCCTAGTATGACATGGTATGACTCCATTGTCCCTCACTTTGTGACAACAACAGCTTTATCACAGTGTTTCCATTCCTGTATCATCTTTTACATTAAAAATAAATTTGAAGCAATGATGGCAGCAGGCATGTTGGCAGTGGAGTACAATGAAGTAGAGCAGAGAGCTGAGCATGGCAGGAGAAAGGCTGTAGATGCTAGGCCACAGATCTTCACAGCTCTTCAGGTATTTTCAGAATAATTTTTCTGCCTTTTATTTTTGGGATCCTTAAAAAAGCCATGGGAACCTGCCTTCTCCTTGTCTGGGGCTTCTGCTTCTCAGCCTCTGTCGGCTGCGCTGCTCCTCCTGTTCCACAGCATGTCAAGCAACGTGTGATACATTGCAATTACCCCAAGGGTGGCAGTCCCTGGGGAGACCTGACAGCATAGTTCAAACCAGCAGAGACTTGGAGTTATTTTCAGGTACTTTTAAAGATCATTCAGTAATTCCCTTACATATTCTACAGATTTGGATCAAGATTTTTCCTCTTGGCAGTTTTCTAAGTCAAAAGCAAAAATCACTCCCTGTTTCGTCTTACAAGGAAAAGCAAGAGGACTCTGCCCTTCAGACATGCAATGGCAAGCTGTGCATTTAGAGCACCAGCTTTTAGGAGTCCAAAGGAAAGGTATCTGTTCTTTTTTTTCAGATTTAAAGAGTGACTTCCAATGATTTTGAGCTAGTTTTAGGAAAGGTTTCCTTAGTCTCTCTTTGGTCTACTCCTTGCACATTTTCCCATCCCTCACTGGCAGTCACACCTTTCTGCCTATGTCCTGATAGCACCCCAGAGCCAGTGAATGTTATCAGACATTTTCTGTCACTAGGCATAATACATCACGGATTGTGACACCTTCAGTGTCTCTAAAATGTCAATGGATTGGCCCTTCCTAGTCCTTGACAAGGAGTTTCAATCAAGCAGGTTGCCCAGGGAGTCTGTGCAGTTTACATCCTGGTGGGGGGGTTCAAGATCTGTCTGGATGAAGTTCTGAGCAACTTAATCAGATCTCAGAGCTGACCCTGCTGTGAGCTGGAGGTTGGCTTAAGACCTCCTGAGACATCTCCCAGTCTGAATTATCCTCTGATCCCATACAGGGAGTCAGGTCAATATGGTATGGTCTGACTAAAGTTGCAAAAAGTTAAAGAAGGTTCTTTACTGAGACCTAAGGAGTGAATCCCCAAGAAGAAAAAAATAAAACTCCATCTCTCTCCCCATGAGAGGTAAGTGGTAAGTGTGTTGGCACAGAGTGTCTTTCTCTCTATACTGGATTAGGCAACTAATCCACAGCCTGTCTGTATGGTTTGAGCACAACACTGGCACACAGTTTAGGAAGACCCTTCTCTGGCTCTAAGTGATATTCTTACAGAGAGGCATTGCACAAAAGCTGTCCCCCTTCTAATGTTAATCACCACTGCACTGGATATCTGCTGACACCTTTGTCCTAGCACCTTCTGGCACTGTCACACATTGGGCACTCTGAGTGTCTGTGTGAGCAGGTGTGGGTTGATAGCAAGGAGTGAGAAACTCAGGTCTCTGCATCTAGTGGGTCAGGATAAGGCCCTTCACAGCTGTGTTTGTATTCTAACAGAGGCTAGTGGGACAGTGAAAGGGGGATCTGACCCTGAATGTTGGCTGTGGGGCTGCAAACAGTTATCACCAACTACTCGGAGTAAATGACTGTCAGTATTTTGCCAACATTGAATAGTCACTGCAAGCAGCATGTACCAAGTATAAAGGAGATCTACACACTAAGAGGCTTCAGATCTGAGTATGGGATATCACACTGAAACTGGTGGGTTTTGCAGCTTCTTGTGATTTCTCACTCCTATATTGCAACTGTCACCTAGCTGGTGCAACTGCTGGCAGAAGTAGCGATTTCTGGACTCATGGGAAACTCCCTGATACCAATAGGATGACTGTCATTGATTTCATCAGGAGGTGATTAGGTATGTAAACAAACACAATGCTGCAAATTTTTATAAATTTGTTGTGGTCATGAAAGTATTCATTCTGCTTACAGCTCTTGCTATTTCATAATTTTAACTTTTTGTTTGACTGAAGAGTGTATTTCTAGCCCTTATGGCTGGAGAGAAAAACCTAAGATCCTATAACTTGTGCAAAGACCCTGGCAAAGGAGATATGTGATAAACTATGGATTATCTCCTCCTTGCTTTTATTTTTGGTGAGGCTGAACTCAGTACTTCCTAAGCTATGTTATTACCTACAGGACTTGCTTCCACCATTGAATATGGCTGTGAAATCAGTTTTTCTGTTGATGGTTCCCCCATTCCATGAGTTGTTTGGTACCATACCTCATCGCTGGATGTTATCCTCCAACTGCACTGCCAAAGAAAGGGCTTGGGCACTCCTTAAGTGTCCCTCCAGCAAAGCCAGATAGCTTGGATAAAGAGGTGAGGATGCTGATCTATGCTTATCCAGTCATCTTTGTTGGTTGAACTCAGGATAACTGCGAGTCCCTTCCATGTGCACACAGTAGGACAGGCACAGGAGACCTGAAAGAGAACCTTGGTGTGTGGCCATTGCACCCATCATTTAGGCCGAAAACTCTCCACACAAGAACAGCTTTGTTCTCCCTTCACAGCAGGAAGCTGATGTCTGTATTTTCCCCTCTCAGATGCTGTAGCAAGTTATTCTAGAGAATTTCCTTTCTTGCACCCCTAGATCTTTTTAACTCCCTTGCTTAACACTGCATTATAATTTTGCTGCGTAAGGAGGTGGCAATTTCTCTGTCAGGGCTGTTGGGCATAGAGCAGGACCCAGATAAATACAATAGAATGAACGTGGCAGATAAACACCCGTTCAAAGCCATAAAAATCAGTTGATATTTTCCCTCTGCAAAATGAAGGTGTTTTCTCAGTCCATATCTACGGATCATTCATGATTACTGATACCTGGATGGCCAATGAGCTGCCCACCAGCTGGCCCCTACACTGTGGGCAATCTGCACTACTTCCTAGTGACAGCATTTAACTGGTGTTTCATGTGGGTAAGCCAAGGCAGTGAACTCAGTTAGCATCCCTTTTGCTCACCTCCTACCATGAAAAACCACTGCAAAGAAAGGAGAGGTGGGGAGAAGGATGGGGGAAGGGGAGCTCTTGCAGGAATTTTCACCTGGATACAGTTGCTATAGGAACCACTTACAGAGCATCTCGGTGCTTCCACTATAGAAGGAAATTTGCTTGCCCTTAATAGCGGGTGAAGTGGTTTCCCCACAAGCGTAGATATTCAGCCCCTGCTCACCCACAACAGGATGGGAGCTCCTCAGCCAGTGCAGCAGGGACCACCAGTGCCTGCAGTGGGGCAAGGGTCTCCCTCGCCAGTGGGGCAGGATGTGGAAAGAGTGATGCTCTCTCTGCATCTGCAAAGAGCAGTGGTGGTGGTCAGAGGGCTGCTGAAGTAAATGGCCAGTGGTGGAGGGCCTGTGGTGGAGACACAGGATGAAAAGTCAAGAGATAGCAACATAAATCAGGACTTTTATTGCAAAGGGAGCAGGGATAGAGAAGGCGTATGTAAGCTCTGGAAGAAATGGAGTAGTGGAAAAGCTGAGAAAAGAAATCAAAGCTGTAGGAGAGGTGGGTGACATTACAGGTGGAAACCTTGGAGAATGAAGCAGCGTTAGTGGAAAGTGCCTGGCTTGGTGCCTGTAATGTGTGCTGGGATCCTTGGATGAAAGGCCTAAGTAGAAAGAGCAATACTGTGGGTTTTAATGTAATTTTGATAGCTTTTGCAATAGCTATTAGTTTCAGTCCTTGAAACCTCATCTCGATGGAAGCTGTGGTGGCAGCTCCATGTCATTATCCTGCTTCCAGGTGTACATTTATACTTGATGGTGTTGTACAAGTGCAGAGATTGCAGCTACTGAAGCAGGGGCTTATCAGCTGTACATTAGGGCAATTCTTGACCAGTGGTTTGTGGGGAACAGTTCATTGGCAACCAGGAATAGACTGTGGACAACAAGTTAATGACCTTTTCCTACCAGTTCAACGAGAAAAGTAACCACAAAATTGACATTGCTTGAAGAGCCTATATCAGAGGAGAATGGTACTAATCACCACAAAGCAGTGAGGGGAGACCTCGAAGCAGGGAAAAGATTAAACTGTATTACACAAAGGATGCCCAAGTTCAGCAAAGCACTTAAGTAGCTCCCTAATTTTAAACCAGAACTAGTGCAGAGTATGAGCCAATTTGAAGTGATAAAAGAAGGAATCTAAAGATGGCTCAGTGGAGCAGTGTTACTTAGCAGGAGCTCAAATGAGTGGAAGAAAAGCAAGGAGAAACTTTAAAATGGCTTGGAGTAGGTGAGCAGAGGTCAGATGAAGGAGTGTAACATGGCAGAGGAGGAAGGTGGCATCAACAGGAGTGAATTATAAGCTATTATGATAAATGACAGATGGATTACAGTAAATCTTCTTGATCGCCTATTTGTAGGCTGCAAATCAACAAGGGTTGGAACCTATTTACCATGTAATACACTTTAACTTCTTGAATTAATGGTACAACCTTAAACAACTTCTGCTAAATGCACCACTTCACAAAATTACCCAATTTATGTAAAGAAACAGAAATTCCATATGTCAACTGATGTAAATACAATTTTGATATAATTGTATTTTCTCAAAGATATGTATTAAAAAAAATCATGTAAATTGATCAAAAAATTTTATAGACTATCATGTGTTGTTTGTGCAGTGCCAACAGAACTTGGATTGACTGTGTTTTTCCTATAGTCAGGTCTGCCACCATGGAGCTGCTGACCGCAACAACTACATATGTTTTAGGATAGGTATTTATGCATAGTTTCTTTCAAAATATTCTGTCGCTACTGCCAATGTTTTTTTGCCTAATACCACAAAAGAAACAAAGCAGAGCATTTGGTAAAATCCAGGATCCAGTCATACACTAGTAGCTGACATGCACAGGGCTACTTCAAGTGGCAGTGTGCTTTAAAAATGCTGGTGGCAGTGGTCTGCTCCCAGCCATCCTCTGTACAGGTAACAAGTTTCCAGAAAGTACTGCTTGTGGTCAGTGGATTTATTGCCTTGGGCTCAGAGCTCAGAAATATGGGACAACCATTTCTCCCTTGAGCTTGATGGGTGATGCACACATCTAATCATCAGGCCTCGCAACTGATCTCCCAACAACAGCAAGAGATTTTAAATACCTGTGACACACAAAGAGCAGGAGTCAAACAACACAATCAGATGATGGGCTTCTGCAGCAGAAGGATGTGATATTAAGTAGTGGAAGAGAAAAAGTGGAGAAAGACATTTATGTTGCTAACATTCAAGCCAAAGAAATAGGGTATCGGTGAGAAAGACTAATTGAAGAATTTTACTACTACATCTCGGGGCAAAGTACATATGGCAAAGAGAAAAGGTTGTCATATGAGAGAGCTCCAGTCAAAGCACCAAGCTTATCCTAAATCTCACCAGCAGGGAAGGGAAGGTGCTCTTTCACTGGGACGGCAGAGGTGGAGGTAAGGAAGAGATGATGAGGATAGCATTAGTATTTCAGCATGTAAATGCTCCTGAGGGCCAGGAGGAAGAGAGTGGGATTCAGGAGCTGGATAAGAGATTAGCAGTAAAAGGGGTGCTGCCAGCCCTGGGCATGGACCCCAGGCACCCTCCAGCCTGAGGGGACTGTCAAGTCTCTATGGGCAGGAAGGCTGCTTCTTTGCGAGACGGGGATTACCTTCCCCAGCCTTCTCGGAAAAATTCCTTTGCATTAAACCTTCTCCTCTGCTCTGCTAATTTAACTGTTGACCTGGATTCTCCTGCAAGAGATCTGTTCTTGCTTTATTTTTATCATTCTCTCTTGTGGTTATTCTAGACGTGTTTTCTATCCATAAAGATTGAAGTATCCTAAATGTCCCTGGGACCTGACAATGGCAGGGAGCTCTGCAGACTGACTGCATGTTGTGTAGTATGAGCATTTCCGTAGTTTCTAGTTCAATACTCTCCCTTATTAACAAAATCAAAACAACTTCTGGGTTAGGAGACAGAGAAAAGAGACCATCCCACTCTAATTTCTCTCATGCATTCATTCTTCTATTACCTGCTTTTCTCGTGGCTCCTCTTTTCATCTCTTACTGAAAACTGACCCTGTTTTTTCATTTTCTCAGAACTCTTCTCAGAGGATATTTTTGGCAGCCTGGCTAAGCAGGCATCTCTTGGCTGGCAGGATTCCTTTCTCCTCTGAGGTAAGAGGAAGCAGAGATCTGCCCACCTTTGCAGATGGGCTCTCTACTGCTTTTTACAAAGGCTCTGCAACATCCTCCATATGACTGAGTGTGCTGTTCCTTACACAGCAAAGCATTTATTTGCTTCCTTGATCTGTTGGTAAAGGTGCCCATCTCCCTCTCTCTAGTTGCTAGATCCAGTGCAAACACTGTAGGATGTAAGAGTCACTATTTCTGCTTTCCTCTCATCCCAATGTGTGTTATTTTGCTTCTCTCTTGTAAAGCATTATTATTTATTACTAACATCGCAAGACCACTGATTTTCCCATGCATAAGAATTATTATTATTACCAGGGTCAAGTGGCATAATAATATACAACATATTGACCCACAGGATTTTTATCCTCAAATGTGAGTTCCCAGCTCCATTGAAATCCTCACAGATTTCAACAGATTTTCAGGATTTGTCCCTAGTAATATTTATAACATCAAAATAGATTCAGTGAAGTTATGCCCATTCAGATGGATATACACTGGCATGAAATCGGTGCAAAATTTTAAGACTGGGTTAGAAATACTCAGCTTTTCTAGGTTACCTTGCAGTAGCTTCCACTGAAGCTAGAATGCTTTCAGATGTTTTGCAGTGTTACTAGGGTGGGTCATGATTTTCAGTGGTTTTGTTTGTTTGTTGTTGTTTTTTTTTTTTTTTCCTGAGAGCAAACCTGTATAAATAACAATAGATCCAAGCCATTTATTTTCATAAAATAAAAACAAAACTGGAAACTTTTATTCACATGAAATCTAACAGAAAAATGTCCTGATTGGCAAATGATTTTTCAGCCCTTTCATCAAGTGAAACCTCTCTCTCGAGGATAAGATTTGAGATACTGACTCATTTTGTTGAAGGAGCCTGTCCAACGAGAGATCTTTGACAGGCTTGAAACACTGCAGCAACCTTTAATTTAGAGAAATTATTTCCAGTAGGGAAAGCGGCTGGTCATGTGCAGGACTCAAATTAGGACCAACAAGAACAACAACAAAAAACCACCCCAGAAATCAGGATGCATCATGCTATCCAGGCTTGGCTCAGCTCTGAGGTTGATTTGTGCCTCACCAGCAGCTGTTCAAATAAGGAGCTGCCCCGAGGAAAGATCTGTACAAATGACTGGGCGGTTTCCAGTTCTTTGCCTCTCACCTAAAACCCTGAAGCAGCTAGCTGCCCTTATGGTGCATGATTATAATAATTATTGGAAAACAATTGAAGTGTGATCAGGCGGGGAGGGCAGTAATTGAAATATTGACAGGTGGTTGCTTTGTGCCAAACAGGAGTTTTTCAGATCAGCTGTGCTTTGAAGGACTCCCAGCTAGGATGCGTTGGATAAACTCTTTAATTAACTGTGTTACAGATTTTACTACAGCATCTACAGAAAGACCACAGCAAGGCTTTCCAGAAAAAGCTATGAATCTCATAGAAGCAATTTTCTATAAAGGAATGTTCAGTACATATGTTTGTATATCAGTTTTTCCTGTTTTTTCCACTGTTTTGTTTATACAGATGGTGTGTATAAAATAAAAAATTGGTCTATCATCTCTGATGATTAAATGTCATTCAAACATGGTATTATCACAACTGAGGGATACTAAGGTAATCAAATCACATCATGAAGCTGCAGGTAGGAAGGGCAGAATTTAATACCCAGATAACTATGCCAATAGTAAAAAGATGACCAATTTTTAAGGATTCTGTGAGTTTGTTTGGGGATGGGATGCAGCTTCTGGCCTGGACAGCAGATGTGAATTACTGAGAAACTAATAATATTAAAAAGGATACTTTTGTCCAAGTATAGCTCATAATAGAATAAAATAATAAGGGTGTTTCCAGGATACTAACGAATATATATTCCTCAAAACCTCATTGTAGGCAAAAATACTTCTTGAAAGGAAGGTATATTTGAACTGCTTCCTGGGGTATTCCCTTCTCATTAAAGATTATTTCATTGTTTATTGTCCAAGAGTTATACAGAAGATTTAAACACACAGTCTTGGAAAAGTTTCCACAAATGTAACCTTTTCCTGAAGCATGAGGTCTGAGATGGACACTGTCTATTATTTTGGAACTTACAAATGATGTACGCACTTTTCCATCAGCTGGTGGAATGGTATCCATTCCTCTGTCAGCAGAGACACATCCCTGGAAAAAAGGCAACAAACGGGTGTTATAAATAAACAAACCATGAAGGATGGGGCAGGGAACCGCAGTTCAATTTGCATAGGTAAGTGGCTTTTACAAACATACATTCACTGGATGAGGCTCCTGCATCAAATGAAACACCTTTGTTGTTGCAATTGATATTTCTGAGTGAGCTGACTATTTGTAATTTAAGGCTACTGATCTTCAGTAAATGTTGCAAGTAATTGAACTACCTTTTTAACTGTCTGCATAACTTCTGCCAGCCCCACAATTAACTAGGCAATTTAGAAGCATCGCTGAGGTAGCATTTATGGGTTCATTTCTAACATTTTCATATTATCTCTGTTAACAAATTGCAGTATCCTTTCTAAAACCTTGGAAACAGCACAAGAAGCTGTTTTATGCTGCAGTTTCCCCAGAGAGCACATGCATGCAGCCTTCATGAAACTTGGTACCTCATGGTATGTTTTGAGGGAGAGGCATTAGCTGTGGTCTGAACCATGAGTACAAAATAACTATGCCCCTGTAACTCCGTGTGTGTGGCTTGTGCGCTGCCAAGGTCCATGAGAAATGGATGGGAGAGGAAAGTCATCCTCATGACCACTCTCCTCTTGCTGATCAGGGATTATCGTGCAAAGACAGAGCACAGGTGAGGATATTCACCTCTGGGGAACATGAGGACTCCGTCTGAGTGACAAAATAGGAAAAGGGACCTGTACCTTCACCAGCTTCCCACAGCCCCTTTTGCAGAGATGATTAATGAGACTTTTCAGGTGTTCAATATATTTCCTGGAAAACATACTGTTAGGAAAAAGTAGGCCATTGTAAATTCCAGGTGAATTCAAGGGGAAATTTCAGCCCTGCTTACAGCCATAATGCAGGGGGAGAACAGTTCAGGACAGCCAAATCTGGTGGGACTTTCCTTCTATAAAATGCTCTGACTTTCTGAAATAAAACATTATTTTGAATGTTTAATTAATGTAACTCATTTTTCCTCACATGGATAAAAATACTTGCCCAGGTCCACCCAGACTGGGTGGACTGAAACTATCTGTATCTCAATTACATCTTTTCCATTGAAGAACAAAAATTTTTCAAGCTGACTTTCAAAGCAAAGAATTTAAAAAAATTCTGCAAATCATGCCTCTAGCTGGCAAAGCAGGTCATTTGTGCATCCTGACATGTGGGTCATGTACCATGTCACATGAAGCATGTGTTGTGGGACTGGATGTGGGAGAGGCTCTGCTGGTCCTTTCCTCCTCAATACATGGTCAACTGCATGGCCACATCCCTTTGTGAGCCTCTTCCCATTCTTGGCAAGCTGTTTTGCCTTGTTGGTATTCAAGGCTTTCCTTTCTCCTGTTTAGAATCATTCGATGTCTTGTTTTATCACCCTTCCTTCCATCCTTCTCACAACTATTTGACTGGAAGAACCCAGGGGAAAATAAAACAGGTCTCCTGATGTTCAGTCAGTCCCTTGTCTTCAGTTTGTTCTTATCTGTTTTGGTTGCCAGACACTGCAAAGTACATCCTCAGGAAAATCAGTAACATGAAGCATTGAAACAGAAAGGTTAATGTTTCAAAGCTGGGCAATGTCTCAACAGACACTTTTGGTAATGTTTATTTCAACTCATCAGTTTTCAGATGGGCTGCACTGAGTTGCAGAAGCATAGGATATTTATTTGGGTCGCTAACTTCAGCCAACACACAGCTGAAAATACTGGCCTCAGTGCTTTGATGGCCACCTTTTCAGGGAGAGAACATGTTTTATGCTACAAGGTAAGTGTTCAATTTCTCCTCTCAACAGCTGATCAGCCTTGGCTCCAGTTTGAGGGCACCTGGTGATTCACAGCATTACAGTGCCCTTCTCTCATCAAGTGTTTTTTGAACTGTATAGTGCTAAAAAGACCAAACAAGATAAACATTGTGGTGAATATGGACTTTTAATGTAGAACAAATCATATCACCATCAGACACAAAACTATGTAGCAGTTGTACTTATAAAAGATATGGTGAGCTCTAGATTCCCATTTAATGCTCACAGATAAGAATCCAGAATTACAGAAAGAAAGATTTCCAAATAATATTGAATGAAATGAGATTCAGAAGTATGATCATTTTACTGAGTAGATTCTCTGAAGAAAGTTAGATGCATTAGAAAATGAACATAATAAAGATATCCAGAAAAAAAAAAAAAAAAAAAGAAAAGAAAAAAGAAAAACTAAACTGATCAAATTGTGTCCACCTGGAAGGAGTCCTGAAAAGCTGTAGTGATTATTTAGAGCTGAGTCCAACCTGAATATTGGACATGGTTGTAAAAGGTAGTCCTATTTTTACTGACATAGGGACAGGAAACTCATAACCACTTTGTAAAGTTGCCTCTTTATGACCATGTGGATTTTTTCTTTTTCATCTACCTACCTACTTACTTATTTAATAAAAAATCTATACTTAATAAAAAAGATAGGATATTGATGGAATTGATTTTTATCAGTGCTTCTCTGAACAGCACAAACAATGATTTTTTTTTAAAGCAAGCATCTCACAGCCTGGCAATAGAGGTAGACACAGAAAGCCCTGATCTTAACAGGGATAGGGAGGACAAAACCCCCAGATGACAGCATGTGACCTGAGACATACCATGCTAGCCTTGATGTACTGGGGTGAGGACAGGAGAAGACAAGCATCATCTTCCTATCTTCTCCCTACCCCCAAATCCAGGAAGCCAGCATCTGACTTTTTTTTCTTAATTTTCTCATTCTTAAAAACTGGGCTAAATCACATTGCCTCCTGCCACCTGACATTGCTTTCAGCAGCACCATATTAATATAGCAGGGATCAGAGCATTATGATGAGTACTTTTAAAAAGGACCACAGAAAATGGCTAGGTTAATGATTTTGGTGGTGTTTGCAGCATTTTAGCTCTGCTGTCCCAGACCTGGTGGTCACTAGCCTGCCAGCTTTGTTCCTCCATTTGTGGAATTGCCTTTCTAGTCTTTGTGTAATCGCTTGGTTCACCGGTGTTGCAGGAACTGCTGAAAAATGCATTCTCTGTACCTAGGAAAAACCTGTATAAATATTCTCAATAAATAAATAACAGTTGTCATTTTCAAAATATGACAATCTCCAGTTGCCTGTGCTTAAATTGAATGACATGTCATTTATCCTAATAGATGTGAATGCATGTATAGTACATATGAGTGAGTCACCTAATTCTTATTCACCTCAGCCTTGGTCTCAGTTGGGGGCAAGTGCCTCTAACAGGGTTTGGATGGATCAAATCACAAGCAGAAAAATCTCGGGCAATTATAGATGCCTAAGGCTAAAAGGGAGGTGTCTTTTTCTCTTTTTTTTTTTTTTTCTTAATCTTGACGAACACAGAATGGCCCTCCTATCCATAGGCTTACCGAAGGAGCAAGTCAATCTCCAATCTGTGGAATTTCTGGGAATATCTCTTCCCTCTGTAATTTAACGTGACTCAATTCTCCATCCTGATAATACAAGCGGTGAGAAAAGCTCCTAATCCTATTGGCATACCCTCTTGTCAGCACCTCTTTATTCCACTGCTTTAAAGGCTCAACATGTTTTGATTTACAATAAGCACTAAGATAACTGCAGGTGCCCTCTCTAAAAGCAAGGTTAACTCACCTGAGATGAATTCTTTTATTGCAAACAAAAGCAACACATGAGCAGGAAATACAATTAATACAGGTGTTTCCCTGAAACAGCAAATGCTATTTGTCTTGAAATGACATAAATCCCCCATTATATAAACAGGCCCCAGAGGCTTGATTTGTATTATTTCTGGAGAGGAAGGATTTAAGCAAAAGATAAATGGAGTGGTGGTGATGGTGGAGGGAAAGAAATCTTTGTACTTATAACTTACTTATTTGACAGTAAAACTACTAGTGTGCTATTTTATGATTGTATTTAAAAATATGCAAATGCCTTCATAGAACAAAAAAAATGCACAGTCTTGATGGGATTTCTACGATAACTGATTTTTGCTCATGATGTGTAATATCCTATGTATTTGCAATATACCATTCAAGTTTTCTATGTGACACAGAAATCTCTTAATGATCTGCTGTTTGGTGATATTAAAGCCAGATCCTTCTGGGCATGAAGCACTGCCAGACCCTGAGCACCTTGAGTGTTCACAGCAGCAGAAAGATGCTCCTTCCCAACTCTCACAGAGAGGTACCCTACAGGGTCCAGCCACCAGTGAGGCTGTTTGGACCACCAGGAGTGCAGCTCCAGACATTCTGGAGGCAAGGAGCTGGGGCAAGTCCATGGAACTGCTTCTACACCCACCATCTGCAAGGCTGTTACTGTCCCTTGGGATGCTGGAACTCAGTGCTGGAATGTCTGGTGAGCTCATGCTGCTGCCACAGAGCTAGAGAATAGGTCACCTGCTGGACCATAGGTAATACAGATGTTTGGTTTGTGGCTGGCACCAAGGTACCATCTTCATAAACATGCTAGAAATATGTCAACAATGAAGCAGACAAAGAGGGCAGCAGCCTGCTAGATGAGGTACTACTGACAGAATATTCTGTTCTCTTTCCAGCTCTTCTAGTAAGCAGCCTGAGAAAACCACCCCACCTCTCCGAGATACTTCATGAACCTTTCCCCTGACAATTTTGTCTAACTAGTCTTTCACTAGAGTTCGACCACAGGGCCCCAAGGTTTTTTAGATCCAACAGCTATTGTGCTATAGACAACAGTCTCTCTTGCATGACTTTCTGAGAAATGCATGTTGTTTTCTCGAGATCATGTACCTCTTTTCCTTTTGCAATTAACAGTATGAACACTTGATGTTCATAAACAGGTAGGAGGAAGGTGTAAGGCTATCATAGCTGCTTACAGTCTAAATGGTGTTTACATCATAATTTCTTTTACCTATTTTCTTTATAATTCATATGTAACTGCTTAAAAAACACACTCTGAAATTACCTAAAACAAAACAAACCAAAAATAATAGAGGAAAAGAAATTGTAACACTTAATAGGATCATCAGACAAACAACTGCAATTACGTTGACAAGTATATTGCACTGGTTTAGATATTCAACTATATCATCACCAAATCCAATATCCTCTCTTTCTTCACCCAAAAGCTGTGCTTTGCCCAATGAGTGTTCTTGATCCTTGGTTTTTAACAACTGAGGTTCTGATTTTTGCATCTAGTCCTGCTTGGCTGGACTTCTGCAGCCCTGTAGAAGCTGTTGCCTTCAGGTTAACTATGACTCTATCAGAAGTCAATTGCATTGTATGGGCCAAAGCTGAAAAGCTGGTTGGCCTCCTTTCTCTTTATATTCTAGTAAGCTGATAACTTCCAGTATCAAGAAATCAAAGCTTTACTATTTTCACACACACACTTCCCCAAGCTTGAATACATTTCACATCCAAAATGTCTTCCATTATCTTTTGGTGTCAGAAAAATACTGGATAGGCCTCCTTCCCCAGAAAATTCAGGATTTATTCAGACAGCTAGAGCAAAATTTATCAGCCCAGTCTGCAGACACTACCTGCTCCAGGAATGACAAGCTGACATAGTTGTATGCTCAATTAAACCTGCTCTTCCTTTTAAAACAAGTGCATTAGACTACTAAATCATGTGCAAGTTTTCTCATACACTTTGACTAGATTAAACTTAAGATTCCAAACTTTGACTGCAAACCTTAACTTGGTTATTTGGAGAAGAAAGACTTAACACAGCTTTTTTTTGACAGATATTGAAGTAAAATAAAAAAATGCTTCAGAGATTTTTTTTATAGAAAACATGTAGCTTCTTGTATTAGAAACACTATGGCCAGCAGGAATAGGGAGGTGATCGTCCCCCTGTAATTGTCACTGGTGAGGCCACACCTTGAATATTTCATTCAGTTCTGGGCCCCTCACTATAACAAGGACATAGAAGTGCTGGAGCATGTCCAGAAAAGGGCAACAAGGCTCATGAAGGGCCTAGAGCACAAGTCCTATGAGGAGCGGCTGAGGGACTTGGAGTTGTTTAGTCTGAAGAAGAGGAGGCTGAGGGGAGACCTTATCACTCTCTACAACTACCCGAAAGGAGGTTGGAGAGATGAGGGGTCAGCCTCTTCTCCTTGGTGACGTGACAGGACCAGAGGGAATGGATGCAAGCTGCGCCAGGGGACGTTTAGGCTAGATACATCAAGGAAACATTTCTTCCCTGAAAGGGTTACCAAATATTGGAATGGCCTACCCAGGGTAGTGGTGGAGTTGCCATCCCTGGAGGCATTTAAACGGCGTGTGGACCTGGTGCTTAGAGACATGGTTTAGTGCTGAGCTTGCAGTGTTGGGTTGAAGATCAGACTAGATGATCTTGAAGGTCTCTTCCTACCAAAGACATTCTGTGATTCCCCAGGTAACAATTCTTAAATATGTGATGTGTACCATCTTAAACCAAAGGAGGTTTGCCTAGAGCGCATTACACAGGACTGCGTTCATGTGGGGTTTGAATCTCTCTAGAGAAGGAGACTTCACAATCTCCATGGACAGCCTGTTCAAGCGTTTTGTCACCCTCACAGTAAATGTTGTTTTTTTACCTCCAAAATGTAAAATACTCAAATATATCTGGGCAGAGTAGAAATGACATATGTCTCTGAGTCTCCCAGACTTCCAGGAAGATTTAGGTGCCTTTGAATGCAATGTGATCAAATGATGATAATATTTTATGTATCAATGTTTTGATTTTAAATGTTTGCAGCTGAAATAAGCAATGCAATTCATACCCTTTTACCAAAAGTTCATATGGAGTTTTGCTAATTTAAGTTGGAGAATTTACACTCCAGATACACAAACCTTTACGATGTTGGGTTTAGACAACACTGCATTCATTGAAATGGATCTGGACAATAAGAGCAATATTTCCATTTGGATCCTGAAGGAGGACTGCAAACTCTGTTGTGGGGAGGGGAAAGAGCTGCACGGTCTGAATGAAGCCCTGAAAGAGCAACAATGTCTGAAAAGATGGAGAACCAGAGGGAAATAAGGCTGTGGACAGAGCTTCCAGCAGATGGGTCTTGTGGTATCAAAACAAGTTAAATGATTATTAGGGAGGGAGTGGAAGCTATAGATATTTGATGCAGGAGAGGTCATTTGCCATAAGATCGGAGTTGACTGGACCAAGTAAAGGCAAAGGAAAACAAGGAATTAGAGAAGGAAAAACACATTTGTTTTTCTCTGGATTACCGTTCCACAGTTCAAATCTGCTAAATATGCACATCTTAGGCATGATATGAAATTTATCTACCAACCATTTCTGAAGAACTTAGAGTGAGAAGCACTATTATGTCAATAAAAATACACTCTGCATCTTCAAAAAGGTGTTGTTATTACTGGATATGGTTCTCAGATGTGCCTGATCCCTATCTAGTATTGCTCTCAGTGAAATGACAAGGAATTTTACTCTAAGTTTGATGTTTCTTGAAAATCATACCTAATAATCTCTCAGAAGTTATAAGGGAAGTTACTTTAAACCTAGGGAAATGCAATATCCACAATACAAATTGACAAATGGAGTAGATACAAACATGCAGATAGACACAAAGGCTCATTTGCAAACAGACTGAGGCAGCTGTTACCAGGTGCTGGTGCTATTGAGCTGCTGTGGTAGAATTGGCATTCTTATCTCATTCTTCCTTCAAAGTCCAATTGTGATTGCAATTGTTATTCTGATTATCTAGCAGAGCACAAAAGTAATATTGTTCTCCATGTTGCTGTACTAAGAGATGTTTCTTATACAGGAGATAAAAACATCCCTTCTTTTTAAACACTGTCTTCTCTTCTCTTTGTCTCAATCTACAAGCCAAAACTTACATTAAAAAAGTATTTGTCCTCTAATTCTTCTAGTTTAAAAATCGTATATTGTGACAGACCTTCTACCCTGCTTTGATTCCTTTGCCAACATCATGCTGTACACTGCACGATTAGAAAATACGTGTCAGTCTATGGTGGGGGATTTTTCCATTGTGGCAAATTTCCTGAGCGTGCAGAAGGAGCCTGGCCAGTGCCCATCTTGCTGCCCCTGCGGCTTCCAGCACGGGAGCGGGACATGACAGAGAGGCTGGGCTGTCCCAGCCACCACTCATGCAAGCTGCAGCATACCAGAGCTATGGGGAATCAAGAGGCTAGGTTTCTTCCCAGATCCTCTGGTCTCACCAGGTCTTCAAAACAAAGCCCCCTGCCTGCCTTTAAGTATATTGAGAATGTTGAAGCTGAGTGCAATTTCTCTCCCTGTAAGCTCTATTTCACATGTTGGATGCATGCAGGCAATAGCCACTGCCAGATTTCCAGTGTCTTCTGTGAACGATGCCAGGGTGATAGAAATCATATGAAAGAACAGATAACTAGAATGTGTCCTGAATTCAGAGCGTGCAAAGAAAGAGAGCAGAGAAGTAGTAGCTAGCTGGCACTATTTTCATAATTATAAGTAAATAGGCTTTTAGCATCAGCAAAGCCCCCATAATCTAATACTAGTAATCTAATCAAAGAGCTTGTAAAAAACAGATTCTATATCCATATGATGATGTGATGACCTATAAAAAGATGATAGATATTCCTAGCTGGCATTGGTAACTAGGAAAGAAAAAGAGGTTTATTGTGTGCATTATCTGAAAATGTAAATTCCATAGTTATATGCTGATCTGCTTGCAGAACTCTGGAGTTCCAGTTGTTAAGTCTGCAGGTGGATTGGATGGAGACATAAAAACTAGGAAATAAAAAGGTATTATAAAACATAGAATAGAATAGAATAGAATAGAATAGAATAGAATAGAATAGAACTGAACTGAACCACTTCAGTTGGAAGGGACCTACAGTTACCATTTAGTCCAACTACATGACCACTTCAGGGCTAAACAAAAGCTAAAGCATGGTATTAAGGGCATTGACCAAATGACTCTTAAACACTGACAGGCTTGGGGCATTGACAACCTCTCTAGGAAGCCCATTCCTGAGTTTGACCACTCTCTTTTCAAACTTTTAAAAACATCATTGCTGAAGGCCTATGCTAACAAACCCCTCTCCCACCTATTTTATCAGTAACAGACAGTATCAGCAAAAAAATTTGCACCGTGGCTAGCAAGTGAGAAGCAAGCCAAGACTGCGAGAAATAAAGAACCAGCATCTCAAACTTTATAATCTTTCATTGCAAAACAGGAAATGTTTTGAACAGGTCTTCTGCAAAATAAATGTGTTTTTATATGAAAAATTAGTTCTAGAATTGGCATTATTGAGACAAGACACACTTTGTATACACTTCTGTCTCATACAGCAGGTGGTTGTTATACTACTTCATGCATTATTCCAAGATGCCCTATACTGCGGTGATATGTAACCAGGAAACGATTAATGAATTACCTCTGAATTTTGAAATCTCTGTTGAGATTTCAAAAAGTGACACCGCTTATTGAAACAATAATGTTTCAAGTACAAGTACATCAGCAGCAAAAGGAAGACTAGGGAAAATGTGGACCTGCTGTTGAATGAGGTGGATGTCCTGGTGACAGAGGACACAGAGAAGGCAGAGTTAGTGAATGCCTTCTTTGCTTCAGTCTTTACTTCTAAAGGCTGGCCCTCAGGAATCCCAGACCCTGGAAATAAGAGTTAAGTCTGAAGAAAGGAAGACTTTCCTTTGGTTGAGGAGGATTGTCTTAAGAGATCATTTAGGTAAACTGGACACCCACAAATCCATGGACCCCAATGGGATGCACCCATGAGTGTTGAGGGATCTGGCTATGTTATTGCTAAGCCCCCTCCATCATCTTGGAAAGATCATGGAGAGTGGGAGATGTTGCTGAGGACTGGAGGAAAGCCAATGTCACTTCAGCCTTCAAAAAGAGCAAGAAGGAGCACCTGGGAGATTACAGGCCAGTGAGCCTCACCTTCATCCCTGGAGAGGTGATGGAACCACTCATTCTGGAGGTCACCTCTAAGCACATGGAGGAAAAGAAAGTTATCAGGAATGGTCAGCAAGGATTCACCAAGCAGAAATTATGCTTGACCGATCTGATAGCCTTCTATGATGCCATGACTTGCTGAGTAGATGAAGGTAGAGCAGTGGATGTTGTCCACCTTGACTTCAGCAAGGCTTTTCACACCGTCTCCCGTAACATCCTCATAGGTAAGCTCAGGTGGTGTGGATTAGACAAGTGGACTGTGAGATGGATTGAGAACTGGCTGAATGACAGAATTCAGAGGGTTGTGATCAGTGGCACAGTCTAGTTGGAGACCTGCAGCTAGTGGTCTTCCCCAGGGGTAAGTGCTGGGTCCAGTCTTGTTCAACATATTCACTATTGACCTGGAAGAAGGGAGGAAGTGTACCCCCAGCAAGTTTGCTGGTCATACAAAACTGGGAGGAGTGGATAACACACCAGAAGGCTGTGCTGCCATTCACCGAGTCCTGGACAGGCTGTAGAGTTGGGCAGAGAGGAACCTAATGAAGTTCAGCAAGGGCACATGTAGAGTCCTGCACCTGGGGATGTATAACCCTGTACCAGTACATATTAGGGGTTGATCTGCTGGAAAGCATCTTCACAGAGACGGGCCTGAGAGTTGTGGTGGACAATGTAACTGTGACCTAGGAGTGTGCTCTTGCGGGCAAGAAGGCCAATGGTATCTTGGGGTGCTTTAAGAATAGTGTGGCCAGCAGGCTGAAGGAGGTTCTTCTCCCCATCTCCTCTGCCCTAGTGAGGCCACATCTGGAGTATGGTGTCCAGTTCTGGGTTCTCCAGTTCAAGAGACCCAAGGAACAACTGGAGAGAGACCAGTGGAGGGCCACAAAGATTATTAGGGGACTGAAGCATCTTTTTTGCAAGGAAAGGCTGAGAGACTGGATCATTTTTTCTTGGAGGAGACTGAAAGAGGATATAAATATCTAAAGGGTGGATATCAAGAGGATGTGGCCAGTCTCTTTTCAGTGGACCCAGTGATAGGACAAGGGGCAATGGTCACAAACAAGAGCACAGGAAGTTCCATCTGAACATGAGGAAAAGTTCTTTACTGTGACGGTGATGGAGCCCTGGAACAGGCTGCCCAGACAAGCTGTGGAGTCTTCTCTGGAGGTATTGAACACCTGCCTGGATGTGTTCTTGTGCAATGTGCTCTAGGTGAACTCTATGTTGGACTAGCTGATCCCCAGAGGTCCCTTCCAATGGCTATCATTCATTGATTCTATAAATAAACTAAAGGTTTAACAGTTTCTATTTGGTTTGTATGGCAAGGTTTTTGTAGCAGGGGGAACTACAAGGATGGCTTCTGTGAGAAGCTGCTAGAAGCTTCCCCTATGTCTGATGAAAGCTAATGCCAGCCAGCTCCAAGAAGGACTCGCCACTGGCCAAGGCCAAGGCAATCAACGATGGTGGTAGCATCTCTGTGGGAACATATGTAAGAACGGCATTAAAAAAAAATCCTGTTCAACAACAGCAGCAGCCAGAAGAGAGGAATGAGACTATATGAGAGAAACCACCCTTCAGATACCAAGGTCTTTGAAGAAGGAGTGGGAAGAAGTGGTCCGGGTGTCAGAGCAGATATTCCCTTGCAGACTGGGGTGAGGACCATGGTGAGACAGTCTGTACCCCTGCAGCCCATGGAGGTTAATGGTGGAGCAGATATCCACCTGCAGGCTCTGGAGGACTCCATGCTGGCAGAGGTGGATGGTTGAATGAGGCTGGCTGTGACCCTGTGCAAAGCCTGCACTAAAGAAGGCTCCTGTCAGGACCCATGGAGAAAGAGAGGAGCCCAGACTGGAGTAAGTTTGCTGCGACTCCATGGGGCACCTAGATGGGAGCAGTCTGCTCCTGAAGGACTACACACTGTGGAAAGGACCCATGCTGAAGCAGTTTGTGAAGAACTGTAGCCCGTGGGAAGGATTCATGTTGGAAAAATTCATGGGGGACTCTTTTCCATGGGAGGGACCCCACGCTGGAGCAGGGGAAGAGTGTGAGGAGTCCTCCTCCTGTGGAGGAAAGAGCGGCAGAGACAATATGCGATGAACAGATCACTATCCCCACTCCTCAAATCCCTGTCCCACTGCAGGGGGAAGGGGTAGAGAAAACTGTGAGTAAAGTTGAGTCCAGGACGAAGGGAAGGGTGAGGGGAAGGTGTTTTTAAGATTTAGGTGTATTTCTCATTATCCTGCTCTGATCTGACTGGTAATAAATTAAACTAATTTCCCCAAGTAGAGTCTGTTTTGTCTGTGATGGTAATTGCTGATTGATCTCTCCCTGTCCTTATCTTGACCCACAAGCCTTTCATTATATTTCCTCTCCCCTGTCCAGCTGAGGAGGGGAATGGTAGAGTAGTTTTGGTGGACACCTGGCATCCAGCCAGTATCAAGTCACCACACAGACTTACCTCAAAGTCAGCCAGGGTTTGGATTAAGGAAGGATGGATTTCATCTATGTGAAATGTGTAAGAAGGAACTGCAGGTCTTGCTTCTTTTAAGTACAGAGCACATATTTAGAAGTACTGAATATTTCAGTATTTGTGTTAAATCTTCTTCACTTCTATATTTCATAGCCACATTCTTTCTCTTTTCCATTTGCTCTGAAAAAAAAAAAAAAAAAAGAAAAGAAAAGAAAAAGAAAAGCAAAACAAAAAAAACCCCAAACTTGAAGTTTAGGAAGAAATCCCTGCTATCCAGCACCATGCAATTAGCATATATGAATAGCAAATGAGTTCCTGCTGCTCTGGACCATTGTTAATCCATATTGATGGGGTAGAAAACATGACATCAACTGTAAAAATCCAAGAAGATTCCTTAAAATATTCAAATGGTGTGCCTGGCCCTGTATTCATGCTGCATCTCAAATTCTCATTGACTTTGTGGGTGCTTGGAATGCAGGAGGAATGCAGGATTAGGTACATGGCTACATGTGGTATGCCTACCTTGACAGCAAAACCAGTTTTCAATTCTGTCTGAAATTCTCCGAAACATATATTCAGGTCAAAGGAACTGTACAAAAGATATGCACAAATTTTGTACAGCTGCTATTTGTTCTGGGCCAGATGCCACCATGAGCTGGATGGGGCTCTGTTTAGCTGCTGCTGAAGTGGTATGGGCATTCTGGACCATCACTTGCTAGAGGACTGTGGAGCTAAGCACCCTTTGAACTCCCTCACTAGACCCACACCTCCTTGTTTTTTCAATGTCTCTTATTTTTTACAACCTTTATGCAAACTGGTAGCATTATAAACTCTTTACTTGATGGCTTGTAAGGGTGGGAGAAAATTAGCATCAACCAGATGATGGTTGAGACACTGAACAACTCTGTATTTTCTGGGAAGTTCTCAAGAATTAGTGCTGAGGAAATGCCCTTGGAATTGCTGAGTAAAAAAGACTTGGGAGCCATCTAAAGTGGTGTGTATTAAAGCAGCCCTGAGGCTGATCTTAAATGCAACCAAAGCCAAAAATAGACCCTGTAGCACTAGAGATACAAGCAGCGTAAAAGGTTACAATCACATTCCCTTTCACCATCTTTTATCTTTTTTCATACTCTTCTGTGCGTCCCCTTTCAAGTCAACAAAATGTATCTGTGTATCTTTTCCTCCATTAAAAAATGCACATAGAAATACCAAAAGCCATAAAAAGATGTACCTCTGAGTTCAGATCTGTCTGTGAGAGAATATCTGAGTATCCCTAGAGTCTCCAAAGAAATGGATCTGTCTACCTAACATCAGCCCACCATGGTGTGGGCTGGTTCAAAGGCTTTCTCTTAGAGCCCATTTACTTAAATTGTGGTTCACAAATTGTTGACCTTCTTGACTTTAATGACATCTTCTGAACCATCATTATTGATAGGGGAAGTGTGTGAGTCATTTCTCACCAAACAAATAAAGGTTCAAAAGTTTTGAGCACAAGCTAGCCCTTTACTTTTCAGACCAATCTTTCTACCCCAAAAAGTCAAAGCCATTAGTCCATTTTAGGATTTGTAGGCTGTGAAATGTCATTCTAAAAAGAACATCCATTTTTGAGTTATTTGAGTACAAAAGCTGCCTTATAAAGGTATCACAGTACCACTGATAATAGCTTTGGCAAAGACCTTTCAGGTCATCTAGTCCAAACCCCAGTAAGGAACAGTTATACTAACCTTTTGTATTAGCTTTGTTTTGAACACCTCAAAACTGATGCAACTTCATGACAGAAGGGTTTGTTCCAGCACCAATTTCCTTCTCCTGTAATCCTTTGAACCTGACTTTTCCCTTCCTGAGAGTTAGGCCTTCTGTCTCTTTTTATTAACTTCAGCAGCACAAAATGTTTCTTTTCTGAATTCTTGTCAATTTTTACCTTAGATAAGTGGAAGGTGCAGTTTGGATGGGCAGCTGGTGAACCAATGGGTTCCTCAGCCTTTAAAGGTCAGTTACCACTCTCACCATTTTGCCAGGCTTACATTATTTCAGCCAACACTGTTCTGCCTCTATGTGATTTCTTTGAGGGTGCAGACCTGAAGGTGAAGGATCCAACAGTTTCCAAAATCAACAGTAGGAAGAAACATGATATTAAGATATTTAGGTGGCATTTTTTGGCAGTGGGATCTTAAAATATGGGAGGGGCTGCTTTTCATGGAAAAATATGCTTTTTAAAATCAGCACAGAATCATCACAGTATTGTGCTCTGGAAAACCTGCAAAGAGAAAGGAGCAGATTTGGATAGGCAATCTGTCAAATCAGTATTGACCAACTACTAGCCATTGGGCAGTAAAACCTGACTGGGAAATGCAGCAGAGTGTTAAGTCACTTGGATCCAGGAAAAACTGAGCTTGGTAGTTCTCACTAGCTTTTTTGGGATACCAGACTAAGCCTCAAATAACGCTGTTGCAGAAGAGCAAGAAGAAAATGTCAAAGCATTTCAAGGGCAAAAGAAAAGTCTTTAACTAGGAATCTTCATTTTTAATGGATGTTTTTTGCGTAGCTTGGTGAATAAAGCATAGCAATTGCAAATCCTCATTGGATTATACTTTTAGAAAAATTATTTAGCTTGCTGCAATCATCACATTTACCAATCAATTAATTCATACTGAGTTCCAGATGAAATCTTAGAGGAATCCATTCTCTCATGGTATTTCAGTTTTTCTTCTTATTTTGCCTCAGCCATGAAGTGGAGAAATGCCAAGTTTAAGCCGAATGAAGAATAGGACAGAGAGTTTGGAGAGTCTCTGAGCAATGGGATTCAGAGCCATGCACTCAGAGAGAACGTGCAGGCCTCCAGAGGCAGGGTGACCTTCCAGTCTGTACCTGCCAGACGTTGTGCCCTGCTTCCCCCTCCCCGTCCCTCCAGGAGCCCTCTCCCATAGGCCCCATGGAGGCAGACAGGTGGGTGCTGTTGATTTCCATCTGCCTGTTTCCTAGCTGCTACAACAACCCACCAGAAAGCACATCAATATGTATATCATCCAACCCCACAGATCCAGTGGCAGGAGGTGTCACATAAACCTTCAGCTTGGGCTGTAGGTGCCAGCAGTGCTATCCTACTCTTTCTGTGGCAGGGCAATAACACACAGGATGATCATCCTGCTCCTGTTTTCTACCCTTCCTATCTGAACTTGGGATGAAGTCTTTGTAAAGTAAGTCATTACCTAATTTCATTCATCTCTCCTTCTCCCGGTGAGCATATCCTTGCATCCTCAGTTTTACCATCAGTGTCTTTCCTTTTTTCATACATTCCATGTATAAAATGAGACTATTTTTCAAACTCCTACCAAATTTCTCTCTAAATGATCTATCTTGATTGGACATCACAGTCCTTGCTTTATGTGCTTGACTGTGTTAGGAAGTGAAAGCAGAGCCTACCTCTATTTCTCAGTATAATAAAAGATGAAAGCACCAAAGAAGCTGTGTCACATAGTGTGTTTTCCCTTGGTATATGTTATTAATTTTGTTGTTCTCAGCAAAGCTGTGTCATTTCAACTCATGAGAGGTAGGGATAGCTTCTCCCTCCACGCAAGTAAGTGACAATGCTGCCTTTGGTATATTGGACAACTGTCGAGTTTATTTCACCCAACCTTTGGGAAAAACTGGGGAAATGAAGGCTTGAAGCTTGAATGCTTCATCATTGCTGGATATCAGCTCCTAATTTTAGCCACTCGGCAATATTTCTGAGGGTAGAAGACTGCTTCAAAAGGCCCTTGTGATGTTTCTCCAGCCATTCAAAAGCGATGTATTATTTTTAACCTGGGGCATTTTACCACTTTCTTGCTCAGCAGCCTTCCTGGATTTCTCCCTTATTACAACTCCTACACAGAAAACATTTTCTTCTCTCATTATTTGAAAAGTAGAAGTTACCAAAGGTATATAAATAATTCATGGGCAAGCATGCCTGACATGTGTGGGAATAAATTGTATGTGTGTGAAAGGAAGAGCTCAGGGCGTACAAAAATTGGAACAAATGAGCGCAAGAGACACTAAGCCCAAGCTGGATTTGTGGTTAATGTCTACTAGGCCAATAAAATGCCAGGGAAAAAAAAGAAGAGGAAATGGACTTGAAGTGACCTGGAAGCAATTTGGGGCCAGGACAGCATGTTACATCTGTGTACACCATCTGAGTACACGCTCTGTGTAGAGAGGGAGTGCAAACTGTTGTCTGTACACGTACCATAATACGGCTAACCACACTCATGTTCACTACTAATGAAAACCAGTAAGTAGTACCTTTTACCTCCCTCGTAGTAAAGGGGATTACACAAGAGGAAGAGAAGGAAATATGTGGTAGGACATGTCCTAATTTCAATAAAAACTAAAAATAATAATAAAAAAAAAAGTTATCTATATAAAAGCTACTTTGAGTAAAAGTAAAAAACCCCATGAATAATAAACAAAGCTACTTTGACTTGGACACATTCTAGCTGAGTTACTGTGTGTTTGGGAAACTTGGCAGTGATGTTGGCCTTCACAGTCAGCTTTGTCTCTTTCTATGTCTACAAATGCTACTGGAAGAAAAAGAGTTGAGATACTGAGTGCCCAGACACTTCAAAAGGTAAGGAGAGAGTTCAGTGCTTTGCAGATTTGAACTGGAGTGTGGATGGTCCTGATCTTTCCTGGATAATTTCTTAATGCATTCATTTGAAGAAAAAATGTCAAGAGCCACAATTTGCAAAGTTTTAAAGGTGCAGAGGACAGATCTGTCACAGGATTTTATCCTCTGTATGTGGATGCTGGGATTCTTGGCTTGTAAATACCAGCACCCATTGCCTCTACCATGAGCATCTTTCTTACAAGGATAGTGGGGTACCTCCCAATGGTGATCTGGACATCCAACCCAGTGAGCTGTAGGAACTTGTAGGCAGGTGAGCGACTGCTTGGGAGAAGGCTGTGTGTGACACTCTCCCTCTCCCTTTCGAGGACTAATTGCCTGACTCAGGATGGTGGGGAAACTCTGCAGAGTCCTTGGGACAACAGCTGAGGTCACCCTCTGAGTTTCTGGACATGGTAAGCTGGGCTCCATTTTAGTTTCCACAGTTTGTAGTTAGGAAGCTGACAAATGGGTTATGCTTATTTCCCAGTGACTTTTTACTATGAAGTACTGAAACAATGTTGGGAGCTGCCAGGCACTGCCTCCAAATGACCACCCAGAAGGCAGGCTGTATTGACAGTGGCCTTCAGGCATATTTGGCAGAGCGGTGGATATGTCTGCCTTCCTCTTCTCCACCCACCAGCTTCACTCTGAGCTCACTCCTTGAGTCCTTTGGACAGATCAGGCCTCAGTTGAACTCCCTTGCTTGATGAATCGGTGTTGAGACCATGATATCTCTGAATGGGATGGAGAGCCAGCCCTGCGTCCTCAGGAAGGCCCTTGGCATGGGACTTTCCCCACAGGCGTGTTGTGGCTAGTGTCTGAGAGCATCATCCAAATTAGGCCCACACAGGACTTAGGTGGAGGGAAAACCCAATTCTGTCTCAAGCAGGAGCAGAATGCCAAAGAGTCCGAGATAAGAAGGAAAGGTGAGGGTCATGGCTCTGACTTCAGCCTGCTAGGGACAGGTGTTTTGGTTAATACCTGTCTGGGCTGTTGCTATAGCCAGTGGAGAAAAATGGGATAAAGCACCTCAGCCATATACACATTTCTTTCTGCTGACTATTGACATTGCTTAGACAACTTTCTTTAACGATATGTGACTTCTGTTTACTTCCAGAAGGCTAAAATTAAAGCAGCTGGATCCTGTTCTAGGTACCTGAAAACAAAAGTCAAGCAGGGAGGCACTGAGTCATCCCTCACCTATTTCAGGAGTTAAGCAGTGCCTGGAAATGGGCCGTTCAGCTTTTTAAGTAACGCTGTCCTAGCTAACTCTTGTTTCAGGCAAGGATGCTGGTGTGTTCACTACCTGATGGGAGGTCAGGAAGAATAGAGAAGGCAAAGCAAAGAATGAAGATTTGGCCCGCTGAGTTTTAAATAGAGAGAGGTCTTAAAGAACCTGTAGACTTGAGGGCAGAGGCATGTGCAATGCAGCGCCAAGATAAGCTTCGCGTTTTCCTGTTATCAATATGTACACCACCTTTGACACTGCTTGACAAAAACATGTTTCATAAAACAGGCACATTCCTTCTCCACAGCTCATAGAGATACAGAAACTGAAATCATATTTTATGAATGGAAAATGAAATTAGCCTGAAATTACAGTGATAAATGTAGCTTTAGAAACTCTTAATTCACTTCAGTCGAGTGATTAACTTCTGCCACTCCACAGTGCTCAGTTATTGCAAAGTCATTTGGTGACATTAAACAATTAAACTTTAGACCTGGGAATAATTTTGCAAATCTTTATAGAACCGTAAAGTTCATTATTGGTTTTACATGCTTGTGATGAAATATAGTGCGTAACTCCAGCTGTTTAGCATAAAGCAAGCCTCTGGATAGAAAACGGTAAGCTCTGGGCAAACTACCAACTCTCCATCAGTCCAGCTCTCCCAAATGGCTAGTCTCTGCAGGGCAGAGAGTTTCTTTGTTTCTCATAGAAAAATTTCCTGGAAAATAGGTTTTACTATAAGAGTCTAACCAGAATGATAACTGCAGGCAACAGTGGTCAGAGACAATTCCAGGGGCAAATGGGCTTTGCTAGGGCCAGCTCTGCTGCTGGCGAGCACCCGTTAGCCAGACGGTGTTTCAGAGGCTGCAATTCACCTCACCTGGCATTCAAAGCACTGGAAACACAGACATTTTAACTTTGCTTTGCAGTATCCAGCCTTGTGCCTTTCTTCGTGTCATTATTCCACCACAACAGGAACATTTTCATTGTAAATAGTCCTATTTCTGAGGAAGAAAACTGGGGCCCTTTAGGAGGAAAATTGTTGTTTTACTGAAAACACATGTGAAATGTCATGATTTCTCATTTTTTCACCACCAAATTACCATTTTGTGTGACACGCAACAAAACCAGAACATATGTATGGGTGTGAAAATGGGTAATAACACTGCAGAAAAAATGTAGTGAATGTTCTCAGCGATTTTTCAATACCCTGCTCTTTTTAACAGAGTAGCTCTAATACACATTCAACTAATAAGCAATATGTATTTGATTTCCTTAATGTCCTTGTTGACAGTAAAGGCAGCTAATTAGTGTAATTGATATTTGTATTTGCTTCTTGGCTGTTTTCTTGTGTAATTTTGGAGAAAGACTGTTCATGCTTGCTATCCAAGTGCTGGGTGTAGGAAGCAACCATGCCAGTGGCATAAAGGTTTTTAGGGATGGGCACAGACCCTGGGAGGTTTCGGTGAGTCAGTAAAGCCCTAGTCTGTTGTGGTAGACAGACTGGGGATTTGTGGGCTTGTTGAAATCTCCTGGGATCTGCAGCCACCCACCATCCCACCTGGCCCTTCTTCATTCCTGGGGCCACCACCCAGGGTCTACATCTTGGAAACTAATTTTTGAAGCCTGGAAAAGCTAATTTCAAAGCAGAAGGTTATTCCCAAGCAGAATTTTGGCTTTAGTTGCTTGTTTTTTGTTTGTTTGCTTTTTTTTTTTTCACTTTCTGGCTACCAAATGTTATTTATAATAAGCTCCAAGACTCCAGAGGTGATACCAGCACAGCAACAAATCGCTGCATGACAATACTACTTACTGTAGCAAGAAACAGCTTTTCTCTGTGACCACATTTCTAATTGGGCTGTAAGAAATAGCATTAGAGCAGTGGTGTATAAGCAAGAATCATATTTGTATGAGGCTCATGGCTCACTGTGGCTCATCCAGATACCACTTTACAACTTCAGTCATCAAATCAGCAGAACCACAACAGGCTCTGGTACAAGCCAAAGGGGAAAGTGCCATTGTAAAACTGAATACAGCTGCTTCCATAATAGAACTAATTGCATATTGCATTGCAGAGCTAAATTAGTAGTGAAAACAGTTATAAAACCAACAGACAGTGAAACATGACTCACCGAGGAATTGCTGCCAGTTCGGCGAATTCTTATTGGCTCCAGTTCAACAGCCCACACCTGCATTTTCTGAATAGTAAATATATAATAAGGCATAATTACTAGAAAAATACACAGCACTCCAAATGTGACAACATGCTACTTGTTTATTGGGATAGTGAATAGTATATAATAAGTTTGACCTGAAGTACTTCTGAGCCACCTAGGGTCACAAGCAGAAGGTAGCTGGACAGCACAATCCCAAATGGTGTCATCTCTGAGGGGTTATCTGTAATATAGATGATGGTTGCTTCCAATTGACATGGTAAAGTGATACAAACCTCCCCATGCTACTAAATCAAAGGAGGGTAAATAGGAAGAAAGCATAAACAATAATCACTGTAAAAAAAAAAAATCAGATATTTATAGACTGGCTTGAATATTCAAGCTGCAGTGACTTGAAATGTCTCAGCTGACTTCACTCACAGTAATAGCTCCCTTAATAAAAACAGATGTAGAAAGCAAACTTCATCTGTTCCTTCTGCTTACGGTCCCTTTCTGCCCTCTCTTTCAAGAGGAGTTTTGTGACTGTGATGCTCACAAGTCCCCAAGAGAGGTGGAAATCAGACCCAGGATTCAGGGAGTGCACACATGGGGTTTGCTCTCTTGGCGGCAGATCTCAGAGATGGTGCTGACTGACAGACCCAAACCCCTGCCTGGGCACTGCTGTGGGCCCAGCAACAGTTCCCAGTTGGAACAGTGATTTTGAAGGACATTTGATGTGCTTGGGTCCAGCCTTCCCTTTCTTCCACAAAATTCCCTCCTTATTTATTTCTGCAGAGCATAGGTGGGAAATCTTTGCTTCTCCTGCGTCTTTGTCAGTCCAAAGACATTCCATTACTCCAACTGCTTCTTTTAAAATCTATTTTTTATGCCTGTCTCTGGACATGAAAGGAGCTCTAGAATAGACACGTTAATATATCTCGCCTCAACTCTAGAGCAACAGCTTTCACTGATCAAGAAATTCAGACATCTAAATTATTTTAGAATTTCAACTAGTGTTTTGCATGTAGTTCACAAAAATAATTCTTCTCCTACAGCTCAGCTCTCAGAGGTGCTGGGGTCTCTGTCCTGAGTAACTTCAAACTTTCAAGTAGTCTGACTGAGCCCAGGTAGTTTGCTGGTTCAAGTCACAGAGCTGAGTAGATGGCAGGACTGACCTCACAAAGGGAGGAAAAAATTCATTTAGATGTCTTCAAGAAACAGCTATCCCTGCTTTCATCAGTCTGATACAGCATCACTGCCTCAAACAAACTCACATTCTTTTGTTTTTCACTCCCATGAGCACCGTCACTTGAAACTGTTCATTGAGCAGTAAAAAAACATCAAAATTTCAAGGTTAGTCCTTTTAGTAGAAAGGAAGAGGACCTTTAGCTGTGCTTCTGGGGCAGCACATGCTACGGCTGACTGTTACCAGGGGCAGTAGAGCAACCCCATGCCACTATGCTCTGGGTCTCAATACAACCTATTGTCTGTGCAGCTCTTTCCTTTACCTCTTCTGGTCTGGACTTTGGATTTTTTGTAATGCCTCTTACCACATTGTTTCTGGGGGAAAACAACAGGTGTAGGTGGGGTGTCCCTTAAATTGGGCGTGGTTGGTGATGCTTCTCTCCACACTTCCAACGGTCTTGAGGACTAGCTGGAATCAGGGGGTTTCGTTTACTTGACAGGGCACATATGGACATTTTACAGTACGCAACATTTCTGCCATGACTTAAAAAAACCCCCATGTTTAAAAAGTGTACAAATCAGAAGCACATACAAGGTAGAAGGTCTCTGTCTTCCATAAGACAATGCCAAGCTATATAAATGTACATTATTATACATCAGAGCTTTCCAAGCACTTCCTCCTTTTCTACCCAGAAATGTTGTCTTGGCAGATTTTTAGAATTGCCCATGTTTTTCTGGGATTTCCAGACATCTGGGAGTGCTATCAAACTGGCAGCCATGCTGAATCGAATTTACTGTGCTTGCACTGAACTGTAAGCAGTCTGGAAATGCCATACAGGCATATGATAGATCTATTCCTGCATGGAATAAAGCAACTGATTGAAACAATGGGGTCTTTGTTACTGCTATGACAGGGCCAGAATTTCACTCCGTATTTTGATAAAGTGTTGTAAGAAGTATGATTTTGCCCATGATAGTACAGTTTTGGGGGTTGATCAGTACAATAGAATTTTTACTTCTAGAAATCCAGGTTCAAATTCATGTTATACAGCTACAGATCTTGTGTTGGTCCCACCTCCATACATTTTCTTTTATTTTTCCATAGACACAATTGTGGGGGCATACTATTCTGGGGGCATACTATCAGCCTTGGAGAGCTCAGACCAGAGCAAGAAAGATGTTATAGCTCAAAACTGAAAGGTATCAGGAACACCATGTAGAGAGTTGCTTGCCTTAAATTTTATGCTGGCAAGGAGCAGAAGCTTCACACACAGTTAGAAAACAAGAATTCTCTTCGCTCTAAATTAAAATGGTACTACCAGGAAGAAAGGAAGAACGTAAGGGAAGGAAAAGAGTAGGCATCATGCTATGAGTTCTCCCTTGGTTTAAGGCACTGAGAAACAACTAAAACATAAGCGTAGGATGACCGGGAGCCCAAATCCAACTGAGGTGTTAAACCATTTGTGTGCTACAGGGGAGAAATTGGAGTGCAAAACAGAAACATTTGTCCTATTGTTTATGCTCAATCCGCACGTGTTAAACATTAATATTTTCTTGTGTTCCATGTGTTTTCCTCCTGCTCTGCATGCATACATATGTGTGTGGGGTGCTAGCGCACATTTAAAGCCACTTTTCTCTGATAAACTTTTAAAAGCTTGAGTGTAAAATATTAAGCAAGTAAGTATTTCTGTGAAGCTTTGGAAGATATTCAGAAAGTCTTGTTATCAGCTTCTTGTTGTCAGGCCTGTGGTATTGCTTAAAACCCAGTGCCAGCCAGTGTTAACAAACAACCTTTTATTCCTCCACCACATCAGTTCCTCAGTGCTGAATATTTCTGCTCATATGGCAATATTTTAGCAAGCTGTTGAGTTTTACTTCAGTGTAACTTCAGGGACCAAAGAGCTGCTCTTTTTCAAAGTTTCAGAGGAATGGAATAAATTTAGGTTAAGTAACGATGATTATTCTAGGCAAAGATTTCCTTCATTTAATCTTCCCATAACCAAAAATGCAAGCAGCATTACCACTCATTTTAAAAAAAAAAAACTAATGAATTTCCAAGGGAAATTAGAGAATCAGTTCTAAACTATTTGGATTATGGAATCTAATTCTACAGCCTCTTTGCATATGAAGCAAAAAACGGAGTGGATGAGGGCCACATGCTATGCAGTTTCAGAATGTGGCAGATTTATTTTTTCATTCTCCTCCTCTCTGACCAGAATCCTGGTTTCATTCTCAGCATCCTTATTTTTCCAATAATGATTTTTTTCTTTAATTTTACTAGAGTGACTGTAAATTCAGACCTGTATTTAAACTTTTGTAGATGTCTGACCTTTATTTTTATGCTTGACCTCTAGTGGCAGGACTCGACCTCACCTTCAGAAATGATCTGGGTGTTTGGTCACCAGTAGGTGAGTCCTGGCTGCACCTTGAGTGAGGAGACAGTGGCTGCTTTGCTGCCTAAAGAGACATTTACATGCCTACCAAACATGCTGGCTAGCATGGTGAACTCTGTCTTTCAAAAATTTCCCCATCTCCTTTCAATTTTGAAGCATTCCCAAGGAAAATCAACAAACCAAGACCAGATGTATCTTCTCTGTCAGCGCCAGGGGGGCCTGCCCAAGTTCTGAAAATGCCATGGTTTTTAATTGCCTTACAATGGGGCAGCACCCAGGAATGCGGGTTGTGCTGCTGGGCTCCAGCACCCTCCTGGCAGGAAGAGCAGTGTGGTGGCTCCCTGGGAAACTGTCTCAGAAGCTGTGGCACTAGGAGATTCATGTTTCTTGCATCTCCATATCACATTTGTTTAGTTCAAAATGTAAACATTTTTTTTGTGTCTGACTTTTAGACCAACAGACCTCAGTGTGTGGTAGGAAACCAGTGAATGATGTTCTGCAGCAATTATATATCTTCAGAACAGTACAACTACCCCCAGGTGCCACTTTGTTTTCATGTAGCACCTCTGCTGCAAGTCCATCCCACTCTTAGGACCTACAAACTGTCTTCAGACTGCTAATATTTTTGTCCTGATGCTGGGCCAGTCAGTCTTTCCTCAGCTGCAGGTTGTTTGACTCTAGAATGGTTTCAGGCAGTGAGGAGCAGAGGACATAGGAAAAGGGATTTCTCCCATGCTAAGGAATGAGCCATCATTCCTCTCCCATAAAAATGAGCTCAGGATCAGATAATAACACACCCTGCAAAGCGAGAGGGCAAGGGAAGAAGGAGGTTCTTGTGGCTACATTGCTGAACAAGGTCTCAGAGATCTGCATTTAATTCATCGCTGGACTTTGGGTTGCTTGAGTCGTGTTTAGGATTTTATCCAGTTCATATTGAGCCTTTCCACTGATTTGGATGGACTGTGGGTAGCTCTGCCTCAGCTCCCAAATTGCCAAGCAGTGCTGCTTCCCCACTCATGAGCCCCTGTGACACCTTGTCTATTCAAATCAGAACAAGTCTGAGAGAAAAAACATTTTGGGCAGGAACAGCACGCCAAACTTTGTGAGATAACACAGACCTGCAGGTCATTCTTTGACAGGTATTGTGTGAGTCCTGCTCCTACCATGATGTTAGAGTCCAGCAGGGAGATGATGGGAACGAGAATGGGGAGACAGGGACCTCAGGGAGCTTTGTCCTCACTACTGAGTAAACTGCTCCCAGAAGACATTCATAATGTCATTTCAAAGCAACGGTCAGAATCCAAGAAATTTGCATCTCTTTATGGACATCTGCCAGATCGGAGAACATGGCAGCATCCTTCTAATAGAATTTTTCCTGTGAATGATTTGCCCAGCTCCTGTGCGAGTGTGCGCACATCAGGCACTGCTATGAAGGTCTCTTTTAGGGATATCTCAGGCTCTGTCTTGAAGCCCTGAAATATGATGATGAAAGAAATTCTGGAAATCAAGGTAAAACCAGAAATGGATGCAAACATAATTAGAATGTATGGTGTGCCGTCTGCATCTTTAATAAATGTTTGTCTGCAATGAAATACAATTAACGTGTAAGATAATGCAGTTTACCTCATTTAGCTCTTCACTGGGTTTATAAACAAATTCTGCCAGTTAACTGTCCTTGTTCAGCAGATGCATTCACCATACATGAGCTAAAACACCGCAGACTGCAAACTGGAACAGGTGCAGGGATTATAATGGGATGATGAATTTGTCAATTTACCAGCTCTACATGTTGACAACAATGAATGCATTTTATTTAAAACACTCAACACTGAAAAGCATTTTTTTCTCAATCTAGTGTCCAAGGTGAGAGGAAATAACACAATGAAACTTCATAATGTATGCTAACTTCTAATTTTAAATGCTGGTACAGAAGAATATTTCAGCTGTATTAATTAAGAAGGCAAAATATGCCATCTATTCTGAAATGAAGATATTACCGGAGGAAAACATAAGGAGATCTTCTAATTCCTCCAAGGAGGTCCTATGAGCAAAGAAGCCTTGGCAGAGAGGAAGCCACATAGGGAGAGATACTGAGGGAGAAGGCTGTGTGTAGCACAAGATTAACTCCACGGAGAACTGACTTTTTATGTTAATATTTTATTCACATCATATTTGATTCCAGTGCTGGTTTTGTGATCATCCAAATCATAGAGTCTGATTTCCACGGGCATTTATGGCATGAACACCTCTCCAGTTCAGAGACACTAAGGAAGGACAGCTCTAAGTTAAATACCAGTTTACACCTTTGTGCCCTAGGGTCCAGATCCCCAACAAGCATCAATGCTTCATACTCAGTCATGCTGAGAAGCGTGCTGAAGGACAGTCTCTTTTCAGTTGTGCCCTGTGATAGGACCAGAGGTAACGGTAGCAAGCTGAAACACAGGGGAAATCCACCTCAACACGAGGGAAAACTTTTTACTGTAAGAGTGACAGAGCACTGGAACAGGCTACCCAGAGAGGTTGTGGAGTCTCCTTCTCTAGACTTTCAAGACCTGCCTGGATCTGTTCTTATGTGGCCTGCCCTGGGTGATCCTGCTCTGGCAGGGGGGTCAGACTTGTATATTAAATGCTATTAATTGTTTCATCGGTATCTATCATTTCACTTAGTTCTCCAGAACAATTCAACTTAGGTGAATTTTCTTTGTCTTTGCTTTTCAGTTAGGGCTGGGTCCTCACCCAGCATAAATCAAGGTACTTCCATTGTAGTCAAAGGAACTAAGTCAATGTATGTTACTAGGGAACACGGTGCCTATAGTGTGAATAACAGCTGAAATGTTACTATTCTCAGCCACTTTTTCATATAAATTATGGTAGGTTTAAGTATAGATAATGAAAGCCTGGAATCAGCCTTGGTGTAAATGGGTATAACTCCTCTGACAGGAGGAACGTTGCATTTGGTTACCCCACATCTGAATTTAGCCCAGTCAGTTCAGCTTGGCATTAGCAGTGGGAAGATGTGGCTGTGAGTTCATGAAATGTCACAGTCTTTTAGCTATAAAGGTGACACTTTAAATTGTCTTAAAGAGTAAGTGTGCATTTAATTTACATTTAACAGGTTGGTTACTGTATATCATTTAAATACTAAATCAGTCTAGGGTTTAGTATGTGCAGTAAGGTTTAAGATTTACAGCAATTAGGGAGAAAGGGCTGTATTCATCCAATTCATCCCTAATAAAAGGACACTGGTTTGGTAGAGCTTCAAAAGGGAACATTTTGGCACCTTTTTTTTTTTTGGTTTGGTTTTGTTGTTGTTGGGTTTTTTGGTTGCGTTTTGTTTTTTTTTTTCTTTCAGAATTTTCTAGCACAGAACATACAAGAAGCTTCAGACAAACTAAACACTTTCTTGCTCATGTTTTCATCTACCTGGTAAACCTAAAGAAAGATTAGTGTTCCCCAGGGCTGACTTTTCTACTGCTGACATAGTTACTCCAAAAAATTGCAGCTGTATTCTTCCACCAGAATTCTTCTGCTGATGCACCTTTTTAAACTGCATATCTAGGTCCTAAAAGCACAGGATAAGTAATCCAAGGTACAGAGGGATTTCTTGTGGGGTTTTTCGGGGGGGGGAAGCTAGACTTTTCTTTTTGAGGTGAAATTTCAAAATGTGAAAAATGTGATCATTCCAGAATAGAGCAAAACACAAAGCATTTCTTAGAAATGAAAATTTCAGAGTACAAATAGACAAACATGTTTGTTCCAGTATTTGCAGGTTTTTCTTTTTTTAATATCATTAAACTTATTTTGTTATAATATGCAGTGAAAACTTTCTAATAAAAAATCATCTTTCCGAGAAATTGAAGTGCTGTGTTCTAACAGGATAAAAAGATGTCTTTTTCTCTCTTGTGTTTCAAAATGGATTCTTATCAAAGGTTGGAAATTTCTGCAAAATATTTTTACCTTTGACAGTTTTAGTCAGGGAAACTAGGTATATGATTGCTGTTAGCTTTAGCCAGCAGAGCAGTATCAGGAGTACACATACTAATTGTCTACATATACAGAAAGGATGTGTATTTGAACATATTTGTGCCTACAGGTACTTTAACCAAGTGCTGAAATTTCTATCATATGCAGAAATTCTCTTTAGCTTCCCTTTATCTTCCTTCCTGCAATATTTCCAATATTACTAGATATTATGGGAAAAAATGGAGACAGAGAAAAACATTCTCCTCTTCCTTTAAAGGTGTCACGGCTCTGTCGCTGATGTTTTTTCTTTCAGAAATTTAAGGCTGAGAAGCACCATTCCTTGCCAGAGCAGCAGTAGTTCTAGCCCAACTGCATGATGGTAGCTGCAAATGAGAAATGGATCTTTACACTTTTTAAAGCATATACCAAAATCTCAAGAACAAAAACATGACAGCACAATTGTCCATCTACAGGAGGCAAATGGAAACCTCTCGGTGCCTAAACATGGGTGAAACCACCTGAGACTACTGGGTTCTTATGGTTTTTGTTTTGGTTTTGGTTTGGCTTTTTTGTTGTTGTTGGGGTTTTTTTTTTTACATCATTAGGCAGAGAATATCAGATGACATCCAGCGTGCTTTGTACATCTGATTTTGCTTCAGCACCCACATTTACAGCAATATGTAACCAAGAGTGTATATCAGAGAACAAGCTCAAACTCCTGTCACTGAAGTGAAAATTACCATTAACTGGAAATATGTTAGAGGAAGTTTTTACTGATGAAACATTAAGACTAGAATGTGTTTGATTTAGGCTTTCTTTTTATAACTTTGTATTTACAGGAGATAGTAATATTCCTGTGAGCCACTAGTATGAAGTTTGCCTGCATTTTAAGGCTTAGAGTTGAGGAAGATGTTGGAAGGGCAGGCTTTGCTAACACCACTGAGAAAACACACACATTCACTTCACTGGGACCAAAGTTTCATCTGGGGTTTGGTTTGGACTGATCTTTAACACTCCATCTTCTGTTGCAGCTTGACAAGTAAAGCTGGGATTTTCCTGTTTATAGGATAAAGCCTAAAGCAAAAGCACTTAATGCACATAGTGTTGGGAGATCATATATTAAATAGCAGGTTTTGGCTTTTTTTAAACTCCTTTCACCTTGAATTATGATAGAAAGTTTTGGAAAGTTTTGGCAAACACTGCATTATTTGTATCCTCTGAGGATTTAAGATCCAAGGGTCATATTTGATTTGCCAACTAGAGGAAAAACCTGTTGCTATTGTAAGTTACTCAAAGTCACTTCTGCTCTGCAGTGCTTGCCACACTCGTACTTTTAATTAGTGGCATGTGTAAAGTATTCTAAAGTGTCTGACTTCATCAATCTTTACTAGATTGATTGCCTTTACATGTAGATATGAATATTAATATATATATGAACACATAAATGAATTACTTTTAATCTGTTTTCTCATAACCAACCCAAAGAACCTGTGGGATTGCCTGAGACTGAGAATCACCAAGGCTATGGTTGTGTATAGGAAATAGTTTTTCTTCAGTGCTCTTTGGAGATCATCAGCCTTTGATGAACCCATACATTGTTTAGCAACTCAGCCTGTGCTCAGTGCTGGCTCTGTGAAACTCACAGCACTTCTCAAGCAGTAATTGTTGATTAGGCAGCACCTCACCACTGCAAGGCAGATAACTGCTACAGAAAGGCCTTGGCAGACGGTTTAAGAGCTTTGTTTGCAATGGCAGATGGAGGGAACATCCAGGTTGGAATCCAGCACTCTCTCATCTCATCCCTACTTTCAGTCCTTACACTTTATAGTAGAGGACGGATAATGTTGTAAACTTCTTCTTTAGCAGCTTATTTTGAATTTTTGAGCTTGTGTATCTTGGTAAGTAGCTGTCAAATTAAACAAAATAGGAGTGGAGGAGGAAGCATTAGATGTCAGAGCCCAATTTAGTCTGCTTCCATTTAGTCTAGTTCATGCACTGACATTTTCAAACAATGCATTCAATTTTTTTATACTAGAAATGAAAAAGCATATTTTCCTCTTTCAGTCTGTGACCTTGTCTTTTGCTGATGACTTCATTCATTGTTTGTAATAGTCAACCCCCTGGGGCAGAGAACAGAGTGATTCATTTGTACTTGGGGCACTTGGATTTATAGACCACTAAACAGACTGAAATTATTCTTACTTGAAGCTTGCATGAGACAGTCTTCAAAACCAGAAACGTTGCCAAACCAAAGCCCTAGATCCAGATTCAGATTTCAGTGGGCAGTGCAACCTGTTTCCATAGCAGGCCGAGAAGTATGCCAAACTTTTGGAAAGTTTTGATTATTCAAATTTACAAGCATTCACTTTATGAAGGAACCCACCAGTATACTAGTCAGCTTTACTGACAATTAAGGTAAAGCATGTTGTAAATCTCTGCCAACATATCTGTGCCAGACAGAGCATAAATTATTACTAAAAAAAAAATGGTAGTGGCTTAAGATGTTGCAGTGTCCCCTGTCAGCAGCTGCTGACCTTTGTAAGTTGCCACCCTCCCTGGTGGCAGCTTATCTGGGTACTTCCTTACCCACTTCATGTACCATCAGCAGTTTAGCTTATCTGGCTCCTGTAGCTATATACCAGGCACTAGAGGAGTCTTAAATGATGGGCAAAATTTGGCAAGTCACAGAATGACCTCCAAGCAGCGGACAGGTTAAACAGGTCTACACCACCACAGCAGTGCTATGGCGCATCATATCATCTTTGAATTGTTGTCTTCTGGGTGCTACCAACTAACTTGCTAATGAGAGAAAGCTAAAGCCAGGATTATATACTCAGCTTCACCCAAATCTGAGCTAGCACTGTTTTTCATTTTGCAAACCAGGACCTGACAGGTGAGGATTTGCAAATCCAAATCTCCTTTGAGTTTTGTCTGTAATAGAGACAGGTCAAACACAGAACTCATTGCTAACTCTAAGTAAAATTTTGCATTAAATTGGAATTGGCCTGACCTCCTTCTGGATTTGCCTCTGCAAAACCAAGCTGTGACAGAAAAGCTCTTGCGAAACACAAACAGTCTCCAGTTTGGTCATCTCTGCTTTGCATATTTCAATAGCTCTTTGCCTGCTACAATGCTTATGATAATAAGAATAACAGAAACCAAAGTGAAACCACAAGTTAAGCTACTTATTATATAATTTAATTAGACTCAACTGCACTTTGTCTTCTCATTCGCAATTTACAAGGATTGAATTGTTAGGTACATTTTTCACATTGGGATTCTGAGGAGTTTATTTTGACCTGGCAAATGATTTTAAGTCTGAGGAAAAGCAGGTCGAGCAGTGGTGAAATAAAATAGGAAGTATGCAGTTTCTTCTCACCAAGCCTGGTATCTGCGTGACTCCAGCACACAAAGACCTGGTGTGAATTTCAGGTCCTGTGCCTGCCTTAAATCAAGGCATTTGCAGAAATTGGTCATGACACAGTTTACCCAGTGGGCTTTGCTAAAGGAGCATTTTTTGGGGGAACTTCTACATCAGATGCCCATAACTTATTTGCTTCATGAGGTCACATGTGCCATTGAGTTAGGAAGGAAGGAAAAAACATGTTGTTATTAGCAAGCCCCCCACCCCCCCCCGCCACAGTTCCCAAATCCAGACATGCTGTGTCAGGCAGGCTTAAACCCTTCCAAATGAGGAACAGGAAAATCTTCAGCTGAAAAAAAATCC